>JAAEAF010011517.1:0-20008 GCA_011037195.1 Triatoma infestans | reverse complement strand
TCTGTTCTAGGGATCAGACTGCAGTGAGAGTGAAGGTGGAGGAATCCAGGGAAATCGCGCTGGCTTCTATGTACCTGCCGTAAGATTCAACAGCGCCGCCGCCGTCGGAGAAGATGCGGAAGATGGTGCCTGGTGTAAGGGAAAGGACTACATCTCATAATTGGTTGCGATGCTAACTCACACGATACTGTGTGGGGAAGCAAGGATATCAATAAAAGAGGTAAGTCACTCCTTGAATTTATCTTGTCTAACAATTTGTGCATGATGAATGAAGGAGAAACACCAACTTTCTACAATATTAGACGTAGAGAGGTGATTGATCTGACATTAGGGGCTAACTTTATATCGACCTTGGTGAGAGACTGGCATGTGTCTCAAGAAACACACTTTCGGATCATATGTATATTAGGTTTGATATCCTGACTAACTGCAGGCAAACGTTGACCTACAGAAATCCCAGGCGAACGGCCTGGGTTTCGTACAGACAGGATCTCAGCCAGAACATCATTACAGTCAAACGCTCTTTTAGGACCCAAAATGACATCGAGGACGCTGCGGATCAACTGAAGCGCGTAATCCTAGATGTTTTTAGGAACAATTGTGTGGAAGTGGTGAGGACATCCACCAGAGGGGTCAGCTGGTGGAACAACCAGATGGTGGGCCTTCGCGCGAAAGCGAGAAGGCAGTTTAATGCGGCTAAGGGAAAGGGAACATGGGAGGAGTACCGTGAGGCCCTAACCTCTTACAACATAGCATTAGGAAAGCTAAAAGGAGTTCGTGGAGAAGGCTGTGCGAGAAGGTGGAAACGACCTCCGAAGGAGCCAGGCTTCCCAGAATATTGTCAAGGGTACCGACAAATCTGCTGGGAACAATCAGGAAAACTGATGGTGACTTCACAGAGGTAGGAAGAGAAACTCTGGAGCATTTGGTAAAAGTACACTTCCTGGTTCAGAGGTGACGACAGCGGCGCTGCGGGACGGGTCATTGGATCCAGGGAGCCGGCCTGGATCCAGGGAGGATTGGACCGTAGCCAAAGACTGCGTCACATACAACAAGGTTAAGTGGGCAATTAATCACTTTAAGCCATATAAGTCGCCGGGACCTGATAGCAAGTTCTATCCTTTGCAGGTTAATGAGGGCAAGTTTGGCCCTCAACCATGTCCCATTGTCATGGAGGCCTGTAAGAGTTGTCTTTATTCCGAAGCCTGGGAAGTGGACTCATTCCAATTAGCCTCTCTTCATTTATGCTGAAAGTGCTGGAGAAAATGGTAGACCTGCACATCAGGGAGGCGGTGCTTACACTGCGCTCCTGCTTCTAATCAGCATGCCTACCAGACGGGTAAATCCTGCGAAACGGCACTCCATTCTCTTATGGGAGAATTGGAGGCGCGGTATATGGCAGGGAAGTTGTGGTGTGTGTGTTTCTGGATATAGAGGGTGCCTTCAGTAACACGACCTATGGCTAAATTACGTAAGCCATTATCAGGTGGATGGATTATCGGGTGATATCGGGATTATCAGGCGTGCTCAAAACTAGAGGAGAATCTTAGCGAGCCTCAATGAGGAGACGCTTGAAACCGCGGCTACAAGGAGATGCCCTCAGGGGGGTTCTATCCCTCTTCTGTGATGCATGGTGGTAGACGATTTGTGGGGAGAGCTTGATCCCAGAGGGTGCTCTGTCCTTGGCTATGCGGATGATATAGTGATCGTGGTCAGGGGCAGGCACGAGATCGTGGTCAGCGAGCTTTTACAGGAGGCTCTGCGAGTTGTGGAGAGGTGGTGTAGAAGGGTAGACCTGGCGGTCAACCCTGCCAAGACCACCCTGGTTCCATTTACTGTAAGAAAGAATGTCGAGTGTTACAACACACTGAACTTCTTCGGAAGAACTCTGGAAGTGTCTGGTCAGGTGAAATATCGGGGGTCATTTTGGACTCCAGACTCACCTGGAACGCGCATCTGGAACATGTTACATTGAAGTCTGTCTGTGGAGTTACTAGAGCTTGCGGGAAAACATGGGGTCTTCCCCCAAAATGGCCCGCTGGCTATATACACGGACCATCATACATATTCACCTACGGGGCATTGGTGTGTTGGCCAAAAACGTAACAGCAGGTCGCAAGGAGGAGCCTAACAGAGTTGCAAAGGCTGGGGTGCCTGCTATTTCGGGGCATTTCGGAGTACCCCAACGGTCCCATTGGACGTACTGCTGGAGTTACCTCTTCTGGATCCATCTTTTGATACAAGCGGAGGCGAGCGCCAGTGTGTACAAACTAATGAACAATGGCCATTGGAAACGAGGAGCTCCTTGGCCAAGCTTTTGGACATAATACATAAGGTCGACCCAGGCCCTGTTTTCAATATGGCTGGGGAAGACTGTTGTCCAACATTCCGCTTTGATGTCCCCTTCCAGGTGATCTTTACGTCAATATCGGAATGGGCTAAAAGCTGGGAAAAACGAGGCTGGACTGGGGGATCATGGTTCACGAATGGATCCAGGATGGCCTGCGGAACTGTAGCCGGAGTATACGGGGTTAAACCGGAGGTACTCACTGAGAAGCCTCTTGGTGGATACTCGACGGTATTCCAGGCCGAAGTCAATGCCATAAAGATCTGTGCTCAGGAGAACCCTAGGAATAGGGAGATATGCATCTTTTCGAACAGCCAGGTGGCTCTGAAGGCTCTTGTGGCCTTCAGAATTACTTCTTCCCTAGTCAGAGTTTGTAGAGACTCCCTGGAGGTGCTTTCCCGGCACAATAAAGTGCGGCTGGTATGGGTGCCGGGACACAAGGGGATAAAAGGCAATGAGCTAGCCGACCAACTGGCCAGGAATGGAGAGAACACTCCATTCTGTGGGCCGAAACCTGTTCTGGGGATAGCCAAAAGTATGACGAAGGCGTCTCTGAGAGAATGGACTCGGAGAGAACATAATCGCCACTGGAGGCTAAGTACTGGGGCAAAACACGACAAAGTGGTTATGCCAGTGCTGTGTAAGAGAAGAACCAGAGAAACCCAAGGTCTAAGCAGGTCAGATTGGTCTGTTTACAGAGTACGGTGGGTTCAAGAAACATCTGCACAAGGTGGGATTAATTGATTCAGAGCCCTTGTGTAGGCTATGTCAGGAAAAGGAGGAGACGGCCTCTCACCTCGCCGGAGACGGCACGCTGAGACCGGAGGAGATCGCACTTCAAGAAGGACTGGTGGGAAGAATTCCTCTACTAGACATTTGGTGGTTGGCACAATAAGCTTCAATGGTTAGGCTGCAGTGCTTGGGCTGGAGTCCTGCCACTGCGTCATTCTAATTCCAGTTCTAATCTATAGGACCTCCTTTGTTTCTTATCACTTCCAACAATCGAGCTTTCATGCATCCTATTAACTTTGATGTATTTCTCCAAGAATTAACCAATTAACCTTTTCTTCCACTACAACCTTTTTTAATTCTTCTCGGTTCCGTGTCCCTCGTTTTATTACTCGGCGATTGATTTCCCCAGAAGTGCTCTATGGGATTTATGTTGGAGAATTGGGGAGGGGTTTTATATAATAGCCGAGGTGCATTATATAATAGCCATTCCTGAGTTCTTAATGCAGTATGTTTAGGGTCGTTACCTTGTTGGAAGATAAATGTTCTCTCCAATCCTAATTTTTTCGCACTGTCGCTTAAATTTTCCCTCAATATATTAATGTACATGTACTGATCTAATTTAACATTTACCCACTGCTTTAGCATTCATGCATCCCCATACCATAATACCGTAAGTCCAAAAATTTGTAATGAGCCTATATATTTTTAAATGTTCAAAATTCTGGTTCAGTTGTTCTAATCCTGGCCATTTGTTCAGGTAAGTGCAAACGTAATCAATTTAGTCTCAAACATCAAATTCAACTTTGGTAACCAGTGCAATATCCGAATAAATGAATCATTCCCAGAATATCTTTCTCTTACAAATGCAGTTAAGTATGATGGACCTATATAGGTCTTACTCTCTCCAGGAATGGTAAAACATATATGACCGACCACTCTGCAAGGCTCTGCTGGATTGCGATTCTCACTCTAGTTTAGGATAAGTTCACCGACTAGGTTTAAAGGTATAACATTTAACAATTTGCTAAAGGAATGAATTCTTTTGCAAGAGATTTAAACCTTTGTGTCAATCAATCATTTCTTCCTTAGCTGCAAATTATCTAACAAGTTTGTGATTTTTAGTGATAGGTACCACAAATTACCAAATTATCATTTCAAGAACCATCCAAGATCGATATGCTAACAGATTGGCCAGCCCAATTATCTTTTGTAAACATTATAATTTTAAAGAAACACTAAATTATTAAAAATAAATAACAATAACATCAAAATGTAAATTTTTAAGGAAATAGAGAAAGTTTCGTGCGTGTCTCACAACAGATTTTTAAGGTTGCAGAAGCTATTTGGCTTTATAGGTATTTCCTCTACACATTTAACATCAACGTCTTTAAGACTGTTTACATTTACTCGCTCGTAGACATTTCATGCGTGAAAATAATCTAAATATTTGCTGATTAAAGCTCATTCAATCAATTAACTGCTATTGTATAATTTGGAAGAAAGCAGAAGAGCCAACGGACAATATTTACCTATCTCAATCCAAGGTTAGAGTCGGGCGAGTTAGTCTACTACTATTCTAGTATTTCTTATTATCAATTCTTAACACTTGCGTATTTAAATATTTTAAACGTCCCATACATCAGCAATTTTGAAATGGACGAATTAAAACTTATTCAACTTTCAACAAAATTTAAAGATGAATTAAAGAAGATTTAAATAATAAACTAAATCAAATGCATACTTTTTTTTTCTTTTTCCCAGCTCCAGTAGCCCTGCAACTGAAGAGTTTATTATTCTTTAGGAGGAAATGAATACTTTATTTGAAGAAAAGTACGTTTCTATAAATGAAAAGATACAGCTGCATGAAAGGTAAACAGCTTACTTGAATAGGGAATCACGTACTAAAAACTTAATTCATGGTTTGGACGAACTAAATGCTCCTGATTACTTCGCTCTTGAAGAACAAGTACTATCTTTTCTTAAAAACTAATATTAAAGTAAATTTAGTAGAAGACGAATTAGATTTGGTCAAAAGACTAGGGAAAAGTTCTGAAGATAAATGTAGGCCTATTCTGCTGAAATTAACTACTTTTAGGAAAAAAGTCATGATATTAAAAAGTAGAAAGCTTCTTAAAGGTTAATATGTTTTAATTTCTGAAGACTTCACAATGGAAGTTCGAATTATAAGAAAAGAATTAATAGAGCCAATGTTAAAGGCAAGAGAATCAGGTAAAATAGCGTTCATTCAACATGATAAGTTTATTGTTAAAGATAAGCCAGAAGTTTTTAGAGGTAGTGAAAGAACTATAGATAAAGTCCCCGAAAGTAGAAAGCAAAATACAGAAAGAAAAGAAAAGATATAAAACGGAGAATAGACAAATAGGTCGATCTTCAAGTTATAAGAACATAACGGCTTTTTTTAATGATAAAGAAAACTCAGACTCAGATGGAAGTACATCTCGATCTTTAAAGAGCGGCAGTAGTAAAGCAGAGGAAAAATGAAATCAGACGGTAATTGCGTACACTCGGCGAAGGAACATCGGTAGTCAAGGTTTATAAATAAGAATGACAACAATACAATCTTCCAGAAACGCTGGTCCCCGAGGAAGTATCAGATCAAATGATCAAATCCTTCTTGATTATTGATAAGGAAACTAAACCCACTAATATTCGACATACAGCTAGCTATAATATTAGAAGAAATGGTTTAACTATAGGTACCATCAACGTCAGAACAATCATGTTAGAAGAAAGACTTATTGAATTAGAAAGTGCGCTTAAAATGCAGATATTAGTATCTTGGGTTTGTCGGAAGTTAAAAGGAGAGCTTTACAAATTGTGGAAAGGAAAAACAAGTATATGTTTATATATTTTAACGATATATCTGGATGTAAAGGAATAGGTTATGTCCACAATGAAGTAAAGAAAAATTTTGAAGAATTCAACCCTACCTCTAGCCGTATTGCATCTATTAAACTTAGGTTTGGAAACATCCGCCTCACAGTTTTCCACGTAACGCACCTACTAGCGCTTCTACTGAAGTGAAATGTGAAATATTTTATGAACAGCTTTCTATAGAGTTATCAAAAATAAAAGTGAATTCCGAAAATCTAATAATTTTGAGGGGCGATTTTAACAGCCAAATAGGATATAGAGAACAAGAAGAAGATAATATCATGGGAATGGCTGTCGTAATCTGAGGGACTTCAGAATGGTACAGTTTTGTCAATCATTTAACCAAAAAGTAATTAAAATTCTTTCAAAAAAAAAAAAAAGTAAAAAATGGACTTGGATCGCACCAAATGAAAACTTTAAAAGCGAGAGATTGCTTCTTCTCATAAATCAATATTTAGAAAAGTTGAAGTCGTAAATAAATTTAACTTCAATACAGAACACAGATTAGTGAAAGCAATTATAACTATTAATAGAAAATAGACATTTAAACATAAAAAATCCTAAAACCAGAACTTGCAAACAGAACCCTATTGTCAGGAAGTGGAAACCACCATAAAAAATTTGAATTTAATAAATAATACAATTCAATAATTCTATAACAAAATCGTAGGAACAATTAAGAATGCTGCGATTAGATAATCAAAAAGGGAACCGCCACACACTGATGGTAAATTAAGTGAAGCTACAAAACCATTAATAGGACAGAGAGAAAGGTTAAAATGGAAAAAGAAAAAAATCGAGTACGGAAAGGTTGGAATATAATTTACTCTGTAAACAAGTGAAGTACAACATTCGCAATGATATTTCTATTTATGATAATATAATAGTTGATAGCCTTTTATAGAATGAAGTAGCAAATAAAAAAGCCAGATCTTGCTTATCCACTGGTAAAACTTTAATACCAGCTCTACAAAATACAAGCGGTAGGGCAAGGGTTAATAGAAAAGATATAATATAGATAGCAAAAATCTATATGAAGATAAATTTGAATGTACTCTGGGTAAGGATATCTAGCATGCCACCTTTAGCTTTCCTCTTTTTTTGGCTATTGAAATTAGCTCTATTATAAAAGAATTAAAAATGGGAAAATCAACTAATAGGGATAAAATCTCAAATGAATTAATAAACTTCCTCTCGGAATCATTAGTTGTATTATTGGCAGAGTTATTTAACAAGATAACAGTAACGTAGGAGATACCAAGGCAGGAGAAGATGTCAGATATAATACTCATTCACAAGAAAGGAAGTTATTCTGATATTAATATCTTTAGACCCATTAGTTTAATTGCTGGCAGCGCCCTCTCTAGCGGTTACAACGCCCCGGACAAAAAGACACATCGCTGCCCCTTAATAATATATACACTACCGATCAGAAGTTTGGGATCAGTTAAAAAATTGGGCCTTGAACTACCTCACTTATAGTAGATCGTGTCCAATTGATATTCTTAAAGTTGCTCTTAAATCTGCCATGACAAGTCCCAAGTAGTTTCGTTCACTGGAAGTTGAATGACGGCAAGTGAAAACCAATATTTTTAATAAATCTATAAGATTCTGGCTGAGGATTTTATCGATTTAAAGCAGCTCACCTCTGAAGAAATGCTATAGAAGACTTGTGAAGCTTTTGGTTCTGACATTCCTTTTAACTGGGTGGCTCTTGTGAGAGAAATGCTTAATTCTATAGGAGCGCAGGAAAGTTTGGGAGTCAAAGTAACTCCCACATACTCTCGTATTTATATTTATTGACTATTTCTACTACATTTCCATTTAATTTCCACCTCTCATTTCTTGCACGTCTTCCCCCTTTTCCAAAGACTAGTATTTTAGATTTGCTTAAGTTTATTGATGGATTCCATATTTTACAATATACCGCTAAGTTATTTATCATCCTTTGAAGAATTGCTGGATGATCAGCCATTACAACAATATCATCAGCATACAACAAACACCGAATATTTCTACCAGCACCTCTAATATCCCCTTCTATAAACTCATGTATATCATCAACATATAAGGAAAACAGGGATAAAAGGCAACCTTGATTTAATCCCATTAGAAACGAAATTATTTGTAACACCGTTTGGGGTCCAGACGCATGATTCTGTATCTGCATACAATCCCCTTAGAATAGTAATAAATTTAGAAGATACTCCTATAGAATACAACTTATAATACAGCGCCTCTCGGTCCGGCGAATCGAAAGCTGATTTAAAGTCTATAAACATGCAGTATAATTTTCCTCCTTCCTTTTTTGTTACAAGTTTTATTATATTGAAAAATTATCATTACAAGAATATCCCTTTCTGAAGCCTGCCTGGTATTCGCTTAAAATGTTAAATTCATTTACCCAAACATATAACCTTTGTAATAGCAAACCTGTAAACAATTTGGAAATACAATTTGAAAAGGCTATACCTCTATAATTACTCACATCATTTAAATTATCTTTCTTGTATAGAGGGAATATAATAGAACGGGTAAAAGATGTTGGAATACTTGTTGATTCATGAATATAGTTAAACAAATCCAATAACGCGCTTTGAAAATTTTCTGGACTATTTTTATAAAATTCATAAGGCACTCGGTCTAAGCCGAGGTAATTTGCCTTAAATTCTGAGGACCGATTCAAAACACCACTTAGTTCTCTAAAAGTAAATGGGTCATCAATAACCAGCATTGAAATTCTAGGAGGGGCATAACAAAAGACATCTGCCCTAAAATCTGGATTTAACAAATTTTCAAAATGTTCGATCCATTACCATTAGTAATTGTATTTCCAACTTTAAAATTTACATTTTTTTATTACTTGACGGCACTCCAGAACCCTTTAGCATCATATACATTTTTAAATTTATTTACTTGTTGTCGATAATATTCTTTCTGTTTAAATTTGAGCAATAATTTATGTTGCTTATTGTCACTAATATATTTATATTTAAATACATTTAAATTGGTTTTCCTAAACATATTCAAAAGTACAAAAGATTTACATCTCAATTGCTTGCACTCCAAATCAAACCATTAATATTTTGTTTTATTTTTTGACAGTTGAATGTTTTGAATACTTTGTTTACCTTGACATGCACTTTCTCTTATCATTTCAACAACCATGTTTACGGCTTCCTGAGTATCAGAGGGAATTTCATTTACATTAAACATCAAATTTTCTAGTTTAGATTTATAAAATTTTGTATCTAAGGTGCACCACGCTAACTTTGGTGATAATGGAACTACTTCATTATCTTTATTATTATTAGTGCATAAATATAAAGATATATTAATTGGCTGATGATCAGAGAATATTTGAGGAATAATTTTAAAATCATTCACTATTTGTATTAATTCAAAAGGTACACACACAACAAATATGAATTAGTGAATTTCGTGAGGCTCCTGTAAAACTAAATTCTCTCCAAGTTCCCAGGCGTCCGTCCGTTCAATATTATTAAGTTGCAATTATCGCAACATTCCAGAAATTTTACACTTTTTTTATTTGTAACTGAATCCCTTGATTTTCTTTTCAAATTCAATTTAAATTTCCCTTCCATTAAACCTTCTGGCAATAATTGAAAATCTCCTATTCTAGCATTCATATCTTCTATAAGAATAAATTTAAATGGATATTTATTTAATAGATTTTCTATTTTCTGAAATTCATGATCCCAGTTAACACCTCTTACATATATAGGCAAAAATATAAAAATTTTTATTATTGATTTTACCAGAAACTAAAACTTGCTCATCTAATTCAACAAAATTAAATTTATCTAATACAGAAAAATTTGACCTAATACTAAACACCTATAGCTCTACCATACTTTTTTTTAGCACTTATCCAGCGTAATCTAAAGCCTCCAAAGTATTTTTCAAAATAATTAAAATCCTTCTCTAAAATAAAAGTTTCATAAAGAAAAAATATATCAAATGTTTTAATGAAATTAAAAAAGCCCAATTGATCTAATTTATTATTAAGCCCTGCAACATTGTAACTTAACACATTATATAAACATCCATTATTAAAGGAGTTAATATTTTTAAATTTATTACTAGCTTTCTCTACACGACTGTTTTTTGAAGCTCCAAGTACTGCATGTTCTTCATTCTTCTTTTTGAGACAATCCTTCAAAAGCAGAAGACCTCCTTTACCATTGCTGTAACACCGTATCGCCAAAAGTTAAACCATTTATTTTATTTTATCTCTGGAGGAAAGGTATACATAGGTTTGTAAAGGTATTTTTTTTATATCTACGAGGAGATCCCTCAAACTCCTCCCTAAAATAATTTGTATAAACGAATAAAGTCTATTTAAATCATTGTTACTATCTAATTTATTAATCAAGTATTTAATATTATTTTATTACTTTGAAGATTATGCTGTAATATTTCTTCTTGTAACGTTTGTATTTTTTTGTTCAGCTTTCAGCAGAGGTCAATCCCTTGCTATAGAAAATGTATAGTTTCTTTAGGCAATAAATAAATAAATATTGAATGAAATTTCTCAAGAAATGTTTCAAGTAAGTGGACCAGCCATTTCAAGATGCTGCTTTCAAAAATATATCAAATACAATGTTCAATCAAATACCAACAAATGAAATTACCCCGTAAATTTTATTGACAAGATTTAGATAAAAGTTCTTGAACTAAATGTGGTAGTTACATATAAATGCTTATAAAAGTAATGATTATATAGGATGGATTGCTATTTGAATCTATCAATGTTAAAATTTTTTCATTTTAAATTGATCTAAGTTATTACATACGATAATATTAATATTCCCAGCCCTCTATAGCTTCTAGCTGTAAAACAAATGCAAAAAATCTGAACCCTCTCATGAAAAAGAAAGGAGGGAAAAATATCATATCAAGCATTATTCCAGCAAAATAATATTATAATATGCCAAGAATTATCTTAATAGCTTGCGCAAGAAATATAATGTAGAAAAAAAATTAATAAATATTTGAATTTTATGTATATATATTAATATAATTATATTTTCATTTATTTCCAGTTTAAAAATGAATTGTACGCTTCTTTTTTTCAATTATATTACATTAAAGTAATTTTTTGTGATTTTCTCCATAAAAACACCGACGAATTTTATTAAATTTGGTATAGTAACTATAAAGTTTGTCGATTACAATTTTAAAAACTGGAGTAACAGAAACTTGTGTGAGTGTTTCACACCGGATTTTTTTTTGTTTTCTAATTAATAAAGTTAGTATTTTTAAAGTTAAATTAATAATTAAAATTAGTATTTTTGTAGTTGTAAACATGACCACCAGATAACAACACCTACTGAGAAATCAATTTTATTTATGGTTACATAGTTTGCCACTAGGTGTCGCTATTCTCGAAGATTTTTTTGGGGGGTCCATACGCTAACCACTTACTTACCGTTCCTTCACAAAGATGCATTTTATTGAAAAATTTTTTACATCACAGGATGGCGCTGTGATCGGGTGGCAAATTTTGGAACTACAATTCTGTATATCTAGAAGCTTATGCTTTCTAGCGGCAATTATTTGTACTACTACAAATTCCAGATTAAGTAAGTGCTGTTACCTGGCGTTTAATTCAGAAACGTTTATTTTATTCGTTTTTAGCCATTTTTCTTTTTTACTTTCTCTTACTCCTAGTAAGAGGAAGTATTGTAATCGTGTCAAGTTTTCGATATCGAGTTTTCACCGGAAATATCCGTTTTGAGGTCCCCTGAGTCCAAAAAAGTGGTTTTTAGCAAATGGTCTGTGTGTGTGTGTTTTTTTGTGTGTATGTGAAACAGCATAGCTCAAAAACGAAAAACCGTAGAAAGTTGTAAACTTGAGATTCAGTCTAGGTGACACCATGCATCTGACAGTGGGTCACCTGTCCACACTCCCAACCGGAAGTACACTTTCCTTAGTGGTTTTTTTCGTTTTTGAATTTTTTTTGTTTTTTTTATTTTTATTTTTTTTTTTTTTTTTTTTTTTTTCTCAAAAATGGCTCCAACGATTTTCTTCAAACTTGGTATATCATCTACACATACAAAGAGTTACAAGTTTTATTTAAAACATTTCTCTGGGAAAATTCTTGAGGTGGAAGGAAGATTTGGATAAATTTTGTGGGGTACTGGGGAGCAGAGCAGCACAAAACAAGAATGGTTGCAAGAAACAAGGAGGCCTTTGCCCTAAGATGTGGGTCTGGTTTTCAATTATATTTTTTGTTCTTTTATTTTAGGTTTTACTTTTTCAGTTTATTGCTTCTTTATTGCTTTATTTTCATTTTAAAGAGTTATTTACATAATGTTTTTAGTTTATACTTAAGTAGTATTATGTGTACATTTTATAATTGGTAATAAAGGCTGTTATTATTATTAATCAAACTATTTCCTTCATTTTAAACTATCAGAATTAACAATAACTTTTTGACCTATATTTTTATATTTTTCAATAGTTGAATTCCATAATTTGATGAATTTCGTTAGATTAGAAGAATAGAAGTAGGTATACTTTCCATCTTGTATTACCTTAATACTATTCATAGCATGAGCTACACTAATTTCCTCTCCGAAGAAAAGTTCACTGAAAAAAAGGATTATTATTTTTAATTTCAATTCTTTAAGAGGAGCCATACAAGAAACGGACATAAGAAAAAGTCTTGTTCATTGGAAATGTTCACCCCCATCTCGATAAAATGAGTGGAACAGACATTCGAAAAATTCATCTCTAATTTAGAAAATTCATTTCACATATGCATTCTTTAGGTTAAAAAGAATTTGTGATATAATAATGATACAGTTTATTAAAAGAATGCATTAAGTAATATTAGAAGAGAAATAAACTAAAATATCTATTGCAGTGTAGATGTAGGTTATTTTGTTACAATGTGTTTGTAACCTCACTTGTATTGAATAATGTCTTTTTTCACATAGATACATTTCCTTTCCTTACAGTAACTTTACTATTTAATTTTTTATAGTATAAATATTTTTATTAGATTGAGTTACTAATAAAATAATCATGGCTCTTGGAAAAGTAAAAACAAAACTTGAAAAAACAGGCGGTAAGTAAAATTTTAGATATAAATTGATTCTGTCTTAATTAATTCGTTAATGAAGTCTATCATTTGCAGAAATAGTGGCATATAGTGAAGTTGCTTTGAGGAATAATTCAGCCGTAGTTGAATACTGTAGGACTTCTATGTCTGCCCTTTCAGGAAGTACAGCTGGATTATTGGGATTAACTGGTCTTTACGGTTTTGGTTTCTACTTATTTGCTGTACTAGGACTTTGGGTATGGTTCATTGAAACGAAATTAAGTAAAAGATTAAGAAATGTGAAATAAGAACAACTTTGATTCTTAGTGTGCTTTTTATTTGATTACTATTTTTTGCTTCCATTGGTGAATTTATATGTTCTTATAAATTTGTATGTGGGTATTTGAAATCGAACATTTTGTAAAGTCTATTTGTTTTCTACTAGAGAGAGAGAGTCATTCTAAATAGCTCGCACCCCTACTTAAAGTTTACATTAACCTACTTTGCTATAGAGACTATAAAACTTATTTACTGATCCTAAAACACTATTTCGTTTGTTCTACTATCAATGTTTGTTTACAGTTGATTGTTTTTAAAGTGTACTGTGAGCAAGATTTTAGATGTGACTCACTAGTAGTTCACACATCAGTTACCCAGTCGATTTATGTCCATTTGTTAGGATGGGATAGCCGCGGGGACGCCCTGATCCTTGTAATCCCCTTCCCTCTAAGAGGGTTATTTAGTTAGGCAAAGAACATTATTGTTGGTTGGTTTAATAATTCTAGTGATCTTAATCAGAAAGTAACTGAATAATATTGTAAAGACCATAGATTTCTTTCAAGATAGCCTTCATTTCCTAGTCACCGACCGGTTTCGGATGAATGAATTACTCATCTGAATAAGAGCTTTTCATTTTATTACTTGCAGGGGGTCAGTGAAATAGTTCGCGTCCGATTGTTCTCACGTGCCCCCTGGATATCCAACTAAAAGAACAACATCAATCGCCAGCGCAGCCTAGTTTTTTATACTAGGCTGCGCGACGCTGAATGGCTGAATAGCCGAAGTCAAGGTGTAGGAAAACGAAATTTATTACTTGTTGCCCAATTTTATGTGAATTTAGAATCACTTATTTAAATAAATCTAGCCTAACATTTTTCAATTATTTAAATAGTATATTAATTCATGTGGATGTATTATTGATGCCCTGCAATACAGTGATATACTATTTGCAGATTTTAATTACAATCCATAAAAGTTGTTATAAACCGTTTACTCCTTTCAATTTATTGATATCACTGTAGTAATTATTTTTGCTTAGCTTCCTTGAAAAGTTAATATTCTTTTAAAGTCATTTTGGCAGACCGACATTTGCTATTGCCTTTTGAGTTATTTATTTGCTAAAGATTTTATTTAGTTGTATTTTTGTATGAATAAATTTTATTATTATTATTATTATTATTATTGCAGGGATTACTTATGATGAAAGCTGGTTCACAGTGGAAAAAATACTTCGTTAGTAGAAGGCATGTTCTAACCAATGGATTTTTTGGAGGTTTATTTGTATCCTTTGAAGTTAATAATATAGATACATTAAGTTTCAACTTATCATTATCAATTTATAGCAATCGAGCAAATATTTTTGCGGCAAGCACAATTTCTTTTTACCATTTGTTTGCCTTGCTAGATGCCATGATGTATTTAATTTGTTTGCCTTGCTAGATGTATTTAATTAGAGGCCAACATGTTTGCATTTCTTTTGATTCATGCACTTTTTTGCAAGCTTAAGATATAACTTCGTGGCAAAATTTTCTTTTCACATTATATTGCAAAATTTGTTATATTTTATTCCTTAACATTATTTAATTTAGACATACATTCTATTTTGGACGTATCCTTTATTTCTCGCTGTTAAATATAATCTTAGTATCTGGGATTTTCTCCGCCTTAGCATGCATATTAATGTTGTACCCGACCGTTTCGGATTCCTGTTCATCGTCAGAGTAAGGCTATCAAATTCGTGTTGAGAGTTGATTTCAACTTTATGTTTCTGTCACGCACTAC
Organism: Triatoma infestans; assembly: GCA_011037195.1. Lineage (NCBI taxonomy): Eukaryota > Metazoa > Arthropoda > Insecta > Hemiptera > Reduviidae > Triatoma > Triatoma infestans. The sequence goes on along the minus strand of JAAEAF010011517.1, from coordinate 4,904 downwards.
ACTTGTTGAAAATAATAATTGGCAAAATTTTCTTTTCACATTGTCTTGCAAAGTTAATTCAACAAGTATAAATGCTGAAGTCAACTCTCTGCAGTGACTTGATAGCCTTATTCTGACGATGGATGAGAATCCGAAACCGGTTAAGCACAACATAAATATACGAGCTATGGCAATAAAACTCCAGATGTTATCCAAAATTGCTTTCATCCATCGACGGAGCAAATTCACCAAGTTCGTGTATAGAGTTCACTTCAACGAAATGTTTCTGTTAGACTCACACTTGTTGGTTGCACAACCAACATAGATAGTCCTCCACCTGACTACTTGTAGTAGGAGCCAGAATTTGCTGGATGTACCCGATAATGTGTGTATAAATTATACTCAAGGACTCTCTCTACACAGCCTTTACTGACGAGAATAGCTTTTTAGTAAAGTCCTGGCGAAGTTGTGAACATGAATATTCATCTGTTACTATTTCTTTTAGTGTATTATCGGTTTACGAATGTTGATAGATCTAATGATAGAGTCCATTTCTCTGATCAAAGTATCTTTTGCAAATTCAAAAGATCTCGATCGCTTTATTAATAATGTTCTTGGAATATTGCTGAATTGACTTAGGCAAAATATAAGTCCATGACATTTGACCTAATTTTTGACGTGAACAGGATTGCGAAGAAAAGAGGAAGTCCTGAACTATGAAATTTCCTAATTGAAAACAAGACTAGAGATTTCTTGGGATTTATGTTGAATCCTGTCGTATCATTTAATAAGACAATCTCACAGGGTTGCTATACTCCGTTAGAAATTTCATAAAAATTTGCTTTTTTTCTCGAAAAAAAAAAGAGAACATATTGTGAGCGTCCTTTAGTTTAGACCATAGGAAAGGAGAATGAACTCCATCTGAGGACAACAATCTGCCCAGTTCCTTCTACTTTTAAGAAGGCGAGGGAAAAGCTACAAAATTAAAATTACAAGAAATACGAATAAATTTTTATAATAAAGAAAAATTAAATCTTTATATAGGTTTACCCATATGTGTGCTGTAAATCTCTTGAGAAGTTGTTTAAGATATTATGAAAAGCTATTTAAACATCCGTAAAGATATTAATCCCGAGCTCCTTTTCTTAAGGTTACTTCTCCCTGTAGTTTATGGGGCTCTTGGAGATGATTACTTAATTTTCCTTGTAAGAGTCATCTGTTACAAAGCATCCCAGTTTTTATTTTCTCTTAGTGTTGTAAGAGAAAGTATTATAATCATGTCAAATTTTCGAAATAGACCGAGTTTTCATCGGATATACATACTTTGAAGTCCCCAGTTACGAAAAAAGTGTTTTTAGCGATTGGTCGTGTGTGTGTGAGTGTATGTTTATGTTTTAACTTCCCCTTTAAAATTAAGTTTATTAAAGCATGCTACATTTTAAGGTTAATAATGCATTAATTGCAAATATTACAAATAATTATGTATGAATTCATGGTTTAGGAAAACAATATTTGTATAAAAATACAATGGTGACGGATGAAATAGGTATTTTTTTTAACTAGATGAAATTTTATAGCATTAAAAAGTATTTTCATCAATTCTGGAAACAAAATTCCAAAATCCGTTCAAATAATATGTAATTAGTCTTTGCGACGACAATTCTTAAACTGTATGGCTGGCTCCAGTTGCACAGTTCCAAAAAGGGCTGCAGATGATTTTGAAATGGTACAAGATCTCATACTACCATGATCGCTCAAGATTTAAGTTAATTTATAAGTTTAAGGAAGCCATCCTATGTTTCTTCTACTTGCCACTGATACATATTCATTCCTTGGTCATGGTTATGCAGCAATTTGTAATCTCTGTCCTAATTCCAAATATATGTTTCAGTCAGGTATGACTATGTGACGTGAACAGTTAGAGTATAAAGGAGGTTGAAAGCTCTTTGAATCGATTTTTGGCTAAACGTCAACCAATTGATTGTCAATAAGCCTGGGTGCCAATTTACCCATTGGAAGTCCAAGCTCCCTTTATTATAAATTAAATGGATTACTAATTTTCTTGTCTATTTAAAAATGGTTTATGTTTCTTTGATAATTATGAAAGTCAAGAGCAATTTTTTTAATAGATTAATGGTGAGAATATTAAATTTTTTCCTCTGAAAAATTGTGTAACCACTGTCATCACATTTACTGTATAAGTAGAATAAATGTAGTCTTAGGTTTCCAAAAATATTTGATGGAATAACAAATATTTTTTTGAAGGATGTAACCAGGTTGTTTTACTCACAGGGTGATCTACATTTAAGAATGATAGAAAGTATTTTGCCTGTAAAACATCTGAGTCTAGCTTTCTCGTTAGCTCTATTGACAGTGTTTCCGATTATATAGGTTGCTTATATCCCATAACTCTAATTATGATCATTTAGATTTCCATGGCCATTTTCATGAAAAACACTTGAGTTTCTGAGTTGAGACTCCGTTAGTGGTTGCAAATTGCAATGAGCTTTTTCCGGGTCGTTACATCTTGAAAGCTATGGAGCCTTGCAATAAGGACGAAACGTCGGTTTCTAGCTAACCACTGACGCTGTCTCAAACCAGAAAGTCAAGTGATTTTAACTCTAAAGTTAAAACTGGAACTATTGCGCCTGAATAAATAGTTCGCAATGTTCATACTGGAATCCTCAATGAACTCTAGCCACTTGTTCAGAATACTTGATGATAATTTTGCAGCTCCCTCACATATCTTCTGTGTGTGTCCGTCCACCTTATTCATCCATTCAGTACCTTATCTGTCCGCCTGTGTGCCTATATGACCAAAACATCTCCAAAACGAAAAATCATAGGAAGCTCGAATTTGATATTTCGTTTAGTTACCATAATCGCATCAAACATGAAATTTTCGGACAAAATTCATTAACCAACTGTGAATTTATTGAATAAATTTTTCACTTTTTCGCGATTTTCTTAAAACTCTGCAAGCTAACTAAACACCTAAAGACATAATCACTTTTCTTCTTTAATTTTTTTCTATACACATTTATTTTTTGGAGGGTTCCGGGGAAGCTGCAACGTTCCGCTTTTCCTTCGTCCCACTTCAGTGCAATATACGGTTCTTTCACTAAATAATATTATCATGGTATTATAAACCATATAGTTTTAGCGCTCTATTTCAGGATATTATACCAATTTTTATTAATTTCTTTTGTCTAATTAAAATGAATGAATGTTTATTCTTTGTAAACCTTAAGAAAAAAAACAAATATTGTCTGATTGATACTAGTCATATTAGCTAGCCTACGATATTCGTACACATATTGATTATTAATAATTATTTTCATAATAGAAGGTGGAAGGACATTTACTTTTCTTAAGATTGATTTTCATATGTTCAATATGTTTGCATGTAGAAAAGATACACGAATTCAAATAAAAACAAAACATCCAATTTTTTATTGTGGTGGTTGGTTCTGCAGAGCTGGAAAGCACCAGAGACATTTACCATGGTAGCCTGCTTCATTTTGTGGTCATCGACGGGTTTCGGGCGTTCGCCCATCTTCAGAATGCATTTGTCAGGCAGTGTGATAACACAGACTTGCACAAAGCAAATTCAGTTTATACACTCTGAATTGTGTATAAACTGAATTTACAGTGTATAAACGAATTTGCTCTGTGCAAAGTCTGTGTTATCACACTGTCTGAAACCGGTCGATGACCACAAAATGAAGCAAACTACCACGGAAAATGTCTGATACAATTTTTTATTTTCTGGATGGATGTCATGGACTAATATTGCTATTAGGATTACTAGTGAAAATACCCAGTTCTTGATGTTTATGATTTTATTTCTCTTCTCTTAGAGAACAAGTGAAAGCTAGGAGAAGAGAAATAAAATTATAAAAATCAAGAATTTGGTATTTTCATCAAGAACCCTAATACAAAAAATAATCTAAGTTTCAGATATTTCTGTGGATTATTTTTATATTTACCACGATGTAGTCTGATAAAAATCAGAGTTTAATCATTGCTTTAAAATGATGTAATTCCAATTTTATCATAGGATATATTTCAACTTGAAATTTCACACTTGATCTCACATCAGCTAACTTCACAAAAATAATTTATTATATCAATGCCTAGTATAACCGAATTTGCACCTATCAGTTGTGAGATCTCAACATGTATTTCCAGTGAAAACTATATCGAAAATTTGACACAATCACAATAGCCTCTCACCAGAAGTAAGAGAAAATAAAAAGGCGTTGAGACAGTGAATACTTACATTTAGTGCTAGCAGTAAATTTTTAATAATAATTATTGTAATTTCAGAATTTTAAATTATGGTTTTACATTTACCCAACCATCTCAAATTATTACATGAGTAGCCACTAAAAACATGTGCATTTAAAACACTAGTTTCTAAGCTTGTGATATTCTTTCATTTCAACTTCATATTAATCCTTAAATTTAAATTTTAGATTTATTTATGGGATGGTACACGTCTATTGAAATGTCATAATACTTGAACTTATTAAGTTTTTTTATATATATTATATATAAATGTACTATAGTATGCAGAGGTGACACCAATTGCACTTTTGTTCTTATGAGGTTTTGTGGCTTTATATTGACGGAATTCTAGTTTTAATAAATTTCATGATATAATATTGATTCAAATTCATTTTATAATGAACAAATCCATTGCCATAGATGAATTATATTACATAATAGATTTGAATTTGAAATTTAGGTATAAAAATCCTAAATTATAAATACAGATTCATTTGGATTCATGTTCTTCAAATTTGTTGTTTGTTTGTAAATACCTGTTTATTATGAATCAATTAAACCTTGCATCTTTTGCTAAAGTTATTGTAATTTTACATATTACAAAATAATTTTTATTACGTTTAGCTTTATTTATT
>JAAEAF010011516.1:0-21142 GCA_011037195.1 Triatoma infestans | reverse complement strand
ACTTCCTCTTACTGGGAGTAAGAGAAAGTAAAAAAAGTAAAAAAAAATGTCAAAACTTTTGAAAAATTAAATTTAAACTAACCCACACAGATTAGTTAGTTCAAATAAAATGTAGATTACGTTTCTATCTATGTTAGAGCAAGCATTCCCGAAATTTAAAGAAAAGAAAAAAAATCATTTGTAACACAGTTTTTAGAGTAGAGTAAAGTAAAATCAATTTCATAGTGTATGTAATTTCTGAAATTCCCCCCCTTAATATGACCCTAGATATAATATATATCTAGCATCAGGTTAAATTCATGAAAGTTGCCTTAAAATATACAATAGAGTTTTTGTGGAAAGTTCTTTGTGGCTTAACATACTTACACAGTTCCAAGTAAACTACTAGTTCATCTTAACGTGATTTTGTCCAAATTTTAATATGATCCATGATATATACTTAGAATCAGGCTAAATACTAAGTTGCATTAATGTACTGCGAACTTTAAATAAAGTTGTATGCAATTCTCTGTGGACTGACACACCTACACAGTTCCAAGTAAACTACTAATTCATCTTGACGTGATTTTGTCCAAATTTTAATATGACTCAAGATATATACTAGAATGGCTAAATACTAGATTAAATTAACGTATTGCAAACTGTAATAGAGTTGTATGCAATTCTCTGTGGACTGACATACCTACATAGTTGAAAGTAAACTACTAGTTCTCTTAAAATGATTTTTGTAACTGAAATTCCCCCCTTAATATGACCAAGATATATATAAACTTGAAATCACGCTTAATTCATGAAATTTGCACACACAAAAATATTACAAGCTATAATATAGTGTAGTAATGCACTTTATTTTGAACTTGACATTATCTATAAATTTTATGCACTTATAAAATAAAGATAATATTTTAAATTTATAGCTTACTTAAGAGTTTTTGTTGGTAGATAGGTTTTTTTGTTAAAGGAAACAATCCAAAAATTGCCAACACAATCTCTCTCTCTGTGCGAACTGTCGCCGTCACCTAAACACGTCCAACGTACGATTGTATCTAAACAAAGATACCGACCTGTTTGCTTTTCACGTGAAAACTTATAAAGCAAATATCTTGTTAACCAACTAAGAGAACCAAATGGTAGTGGGGGGCATTTTAATTTCTATTATTGTGCGATTGTAGCGCTTATTGATAGTAGCGGATTTTTTTGGAAAATCTTTTAACATTTTGTTTAAAAAAAAAAAACACAAAACCTAACTCTTTCAAATAAACATGCCAAACTTGGTTAGAACCTCCTACACTGTTTATAAAAAAAGTAAACCTGACTCATTCTACAACCTACGGATCATTAGTGAAAAAAAAAAGAAACATTTATGTAATAAGTCTGTCAGTTCAACTACTGATAATATTTTAAAAGATTGTTCATTGTACCCATCTCTGTAAGAATGAAAACAAATCTGATTATAGTAATGTGGAAGTGTCTTCCAATATAAGATAGAAAAATTGCAAGAAGTTCAAATTTGGGTATTCCTGTTTAGGTAAAAAACCTACCCACAAATAATAAGAAAGATATCTTCAATTTTTCACAATTTTTCTCAAACGATATGGCCACAAACATTTTCTTTTAAACTTCCTTTGCCTTCTCTTACACCAACCATAAAGAGGAAGTAGAATTATCGATACTGACTTTTCACCGGAAATTCATGGTTTTTTTTGGGATCACCTGAATCCCCCCCAAAAAATAATAATAATAATAATCTGGTGTGAAACACACACAACTTTCACTTACTCCAGTTCTCAAAAATATAATTGAAAAAATTTTATAGTTAGTGTACCAAATTTAATGAAATTCACGGAAACTGATAAAAAAAAAACTGTTCAGTAAAAGCGCAACTTCCTGGGTTACTAATTATCTTGAAACTCAGGAATTTTGGCAGATCTATTTATTTCTAATTAATTTTATTTGGATGATAGGAATTGTATAATCAACTATGATAGCACTTTAGAGGGAAAACGTAACTCCACCCACTACCCACCCCTAAAAGTGCCCTTAAATGAATTTTCCCAGAGAAATGTTTCAAATAAAAGTTGTACATCTTTGTATGTGTAGTTTATATAGGAAATTTTAAACAAAAATTGTCGGAGCCATTTTTGAGAAACTCGCAAAAAAGTAAATAAAAAACTAATAAAGTGTTGTGTTCCGGTTATGGAATTTTGACAGATAACGTACTGTCCAGATCCCATGGTGATACCTAAACGGGTATATCAAGTTTTTTAACTTTCTACGGTTTTTTCGATTTTGAACTATGCTGTTTACATACATATACATACATACATATAAACACACACACGCACGCACGAGCACAGACCATTTGCTAAAAACCACTTTTTTAGACTCAGGGGACCTCAAAACGGATATTTCCGGTGAAAATTCGATATCATCGAAAATTTGACACGATTACAATACTTACTCTTACTAGGAGTAAGATATTCATGTTTAGGTATCCAACCATGGGATCCGGACAGTTAGGTTATCCATCGAAATTTCTCAACCGGAAGTCCCACTTTACTGAATGTTTTTTTCTTCTTCCCTTTTTGACAATTTTCTTAAAAATAGCTCTAACGATTTTCTTTAAACTAAATTTGTGAACTACACATATAAAGGCCTAACCTAACTTTTATTTGTAACATTTCTCCAGGTAAAGGTTATTTAAGGAGGCTTTTTGAGGTGGGGTTAGGTTATGTTGTCTACTAAAGTGTTATAACTTTAGTTGATTTATACGTACAATTCTACCACTATTTAAACTAAACGATGTTTCACCCGTTTTGTGTTGTTTTTAATTCTATACACTTTTAAAGTATTATTTCTTCGTGGAAATAAGGTAATTATTCTTACTACGGTTATCAGTTACCTATATAATTATTGATCAAATGCATTAAAAGATAATCGTTTCTCTCTTACTCCTTAATAAGAGGATGTATTGCGATCGTATTAAATTTTCTATATCAAGTTTTCACCGGAAATACACTGTTTTGAGGTCCCCTGAATCAGAAAAAGTGATTTGGGGGGGGGATTTCTCAAAAATGGTTCCAAACCTTTTTTTTTTTTAAACTTATTCTGCACCTACAACATATCTCTGGAAAAATTCATTTAAGGCGGCAATTTTTTTATGAAGCGTGGTAGGTGGGGTTATGTTTTCGTTGTGGTTGGTTCCGCAGAATTGGATATTTCCTGCATCAGAGGATATTTCCCGTGATAGCCACTGCTTCTTTTTGGTGGTCATCGACCGGTTTTTCTTTAGGTGTTCGCCTATCATCAGAATGTTTTTTCTACTATTTTTACTTCCTCTTACTCCTTAGTAAGACAAGGAATTGCGATGGTGTCATCTTTTCACCGGAAATACGAGGCACCCCCCCCTAAGTACTATCAAATCTTGCTTGATTTTTTTTTTTTTTTTTTAGAGAATGCAGTATTATGTTTTCCTTGAGACCTAGAAGTATTCCTGTAACTGAAAAACGCAACTGCCAGGATGCTGCCTACTTTTTATATGTAAGGGGAGGGCCTACCTTTTGTTGCTGTTGTACTAGCGATTTATTTAGTTTTTGTGGCCTTAATTTCAGTTATTTCCTTTACCCTCAGCGTATTTTAAACTCCTTTCATTTTCCAATCTGTAAAGGAAAGATTAACCAGGGAAAAACTGTATTTTCCCTGTCTCTTTGAGGCAGCACTGTCTTTCCCAAGGGAGAGAAACTAACTTTCTCTATCCTAGCTACGAGGAAGAGATGATAATCGATCAGAGATATTTTCCGTGATAGCCTTCTTCTTTTTGGTGGTCATCGACCGGTTTCAGGGCCTTCGCCCATCATCAGGATGTTTTTTGTCAAAACAGCATGATAACATAGACTTGTACTGTTTTGACATTAAGATTCTGATGATGAGAGAACGCTCCCGAAACCAGTCGATAACCATCAAAAAGAAGCCAGGCTATCACGGGAAAATATCTCTGTAGCTTTCCAGCTTTGCAGAACCAACCACAACAACTTTGGATTCTCCCATTTCATATAAAATTGAGGACAAAATAAACTATTTAATTTAAAAATTATGAGCTTGAAGCGAAATTTCTTGTGTCGTGAATCGTGTGAGTGTTTCACACTAGTTTTTTTTTTTTTATTTTTTTTAAATTACATGTATTTTTAACTTAAACGAATGAAACCTTGAAGCTAAGAGAACTGACGGGGTGACCTTTCCCTGGAAGTTACGCCCAAACATATTAACTAACAGCCAACGCAATTCTGAATTTGTCTCCCAGACAATCAACTCCATAGCATTTATGTATTGTATGGCTATATTATGGAATATTCATTTTTTGAAGGTGGAAAAAAATAGTGTTGCTACCTGCTTACCTTCACAGACGCAAATTAGAGGAAGGTTCTAGGGGGGCGTAGCCTCTCAAAAATAAAAAAATAAAAAATACCACCTAGCTCTGATAAAAATGGTAAATTACTAGGGTGTAAGTGATTTCGATTCTGCGTCACTATTTTTTGTTAAAAAAAAAGATTACTGCCATAAATGCCGCTTCCGAAATTAATGACGTAGTGATGGAAGGTTCTGTCACAGATCACGGGCTGCACAGATCTGGTTCAAAAAATTTATAATGGGTGATATGCACGTGAAATGGTCTATAAAGTAAACTTCATCCAGGACATCGTCCTCTTTCCTTAGATTCAACACTTCTGGCCCTTGCATCCAGACCAGAAAACTTTCAAGTGAATGACGGAATCCCACACAGAACCTACTGAAACACCTACATTAATTTAAGCCCCCAACAATCCGCCGCTAAATTGAATTCTGTAAAACCCTTCTTCAAAAAAAAAACGATTGATTTTCATCAAAGATATTTTCCGTGATAGCATGCTTCTTTTTTGTGGTCATCAACCGGTTTCGGAGGGCGTTCGCCCATCATCAGGATATTTTTGTCAAAACAGTGTGATAACATAAGACTTGCATAGAGCAAATTTAGTTGATACACTCTCGTATCTTGAGTGCATATCAACTCAAGATAAAATTGATTCCATTTTGTCCTTAAACACACAGATAGATAGTAACATAACCTTTATAACCTCCCGCACATATATGTATACAACCAACAAACCAACAAGAGTGTGAGTGTAACAGAAACATTACGTTGAAGTGGAACTCTCTAGTCGAACTTGGTGAATTTGTTCTGACGATGGATGAAAATCCGTACCCGTCAGGAACAAAAGGAACATACATGCTATGACGGATAAAATACCAGATATTATCCAGTATTGCGGATCCATCCACATATTCGATGTATCAACTAAATTTACTCTGTGCAAGTCTATGTTAATCACACTGTTTTGACAAAAATATCCCGATGATGGGCAAACGCCCTGGAAACTGGTCGATGACAACAAAAATGTAGCAGGCTATCACGGAAAATATCTCTGATGCTATCCAGCTCTGCGGAACCAACCAACAATTGATTTTTCATTTCATCGAACGGAATTATTACTTGCGATGAAAAGAGGGTTTATTTCGACAATCCCAACAAACAAAAGCGATGTATTAGATCAGGCCTACCAGCTGTCTCCGAAGAGAAAGATTTGAGTAAAAAAGTGAGGCTGAGCACACGCTCCACCAACACGGTTGGATCCATGAAAGTGGCCTTCATTTTGAGCTAGTTCCTGCATGGTCGTGCGATTACATTTCGGAACTCTAATTTACTCTGCTAAAACGCGTCTCTACTCTGTTTTCTGCTGCTAAATATCCCTTCTTGAGTTAATTGAAAACTCGTCACATGCACACGTCCGTCACATCAGACGTTCTCAGTAATGGAAGGTTTGAATTTTGAGCTCCTCACTTATGCAGCTTACAGCCCAAGATTTGGCAACCTCTGATTTATCATCTCTTCCGGCTCCAATGACCCACTTCTTATATGGTAAAAATTTTTAAAAATACAGAGGATGTGAAAAAGGGGATATTTGGAGTGTTTTATGCCTCCAAAGATATCTCCTGATATCCGGAAGACATCACCGAATTGTTAGCTCACATAGATGGGTTCAAGTTGTAGGAATTGATGTCGCCTGTATTTCGTAGGAGTAAGCTTAGTAGGTGAGTAAAACAAACCATTTTTGAATTGTAGTGTGAAAAACGCAATAGAATTTTGTTATACCCTCAGTGTTCTGAACTCTTTATTTTTACTACAGGTTTTGCTTAGAGATTGAGACTGTGGACGCCGTCAATTCAACAAGTACTTATAATCCTTTTTTTCAACATTACACAAATCCAAATAAACTATTTAGTAGTAAACCATTGCAAAGTTCAAAGACAATAGTCTATAATGATTTCAGTATTTTTCAAGATTTTTTTTTGGAAGCTATGATAGGAATTTTCTATAAATTATGATTCCAGAGTATAATATACGGTTCTATCATCTGATAAGGGCTATTTTTTAGTTTATTATTATTATCTGTGGGAAGGATCCAAGCTCTGTGCTAACCAAAGCCCTTCTTGGCCCCTCCCTATAGCTACCATAAAGTTCTCAGTGCACTGCCGGCCTCCACGGAAGTGGTTCTCTCGTTACAGACAACGCTGCCCATCACCGAATAATGAGCTATAAGAGGTTTTCTAGGAAGAAAAAAATCTAAGGGCAGCAACTGTATTCGAACCAGTGACCTCCGTGTTGCTAGTCCAGCACGCTACCACTGAGCTAATCCCTTCCTTTCTGATTAGAGCTCCTAATTTGTTAAACAGTGAAACATTTAGGAGGCGGAATCCATATACACTCAGCTACAAAAAAAAAAAAAATATAATCTGGTCTGAAACACTCACACGACTTTCTTTTACTGTCTACTTACTGGAGAAAAAACTATCTAGTAAAGTGGTAGTAATTTTGACACATAACTTATTGTCAAATCCCATGGTGATTACCTCCTAAATGGAAATATCAAGTTTGAACTTTCTGCAATTTTTTGGGGGGGTTTTGAACTATGCTGTTCACACACATGAAGTGTAGTGTGAACACATACATACCAATTTTCTAAAAACCGCTTTTTTGGACTCAGTGGACTTCAAAACGTATATTTCCGGTAAAAACTCGATATCGTAAATTTGACAAGATTACAAATACTTCCTCTTACTAGGATTAAGAATGGGGCACTTAGTTTTTTCATTAATAAATAACATTGATTGCAACAATCTAATTCTTAATACTAATTCGCTACTAATTAATTATATTGTAGTGTTAATTGCTTACAGTAACTCTTCATTTGGAGTGATGTAAAACATAACCTCCTAGTTCATAGTATTACCTCCTCAGGTCTCTGATACGGCGGGGTATCCATGCAATAAGGTCTTAAATGGTCTTTTGTCTGAACGGCATCCCATTCTTTTTTGTAGGGCAATGGCGGACCTGTTGCGGGGTAGTTTGGGGAAGCTGATCACCGTGGTCTAACCCGTCATCTTGAGCATGTCCCCCCCCCCCCAGAGATGTTCTATAAGGATTCATGTCCCTGGAGAACGTGCAGGCACATTTATAAGGTCTTCCTCCAAGAAGCGGTGTGACAATTTCAAATTATCATGCTTTCACCGGAAATATCCGTTTTGAGGTCACCTGAGTCCAAAAAAAGTGGTTTTTAGAAAATGGTCTCTGTATGTGTGAACAGCAAAGCTCAAAAACGAAAAAAAAAATCGTAGAAAGTTCAAAATTGATATTCCCGTTTAGATATCACCATGGGATCCCGGACAGTAGGTTATCTGTCAAAATTCCTCAACCGGAATCAACCACTTTACTGAATTTTTTTGTTTTTACCTTTTTTGCGATTTTCTCAAAAAATGGCTCCAACGATTTTCTTGAAACTTGGTATATCAACTGAACATACAAAAATCTACAACTTTTTTTTAAAAATATTTCACTAGGAAAATTCATTTAAGGTCACTTTTGGGTTAGGGATGGGATTATGTTTTTTCTCTAAAGTGCTATCATAGTTGATTATACAATTCCTATCATCCAAACAAAACTAATTAGAAATAAATAGATTTGCCAAAATTCCTGAGTTTGAAAAAAAAAAAATCGGATGACCGGAAGTTGCGTTTTTACTGAAATGTATTATTTCAATTTTCTGGTATTTGCTCGAAAACTGGGGGTTATGGTTGCCTTTGGGGGTAGGATTATGTTTTTCTCTAAAGTGCTATCATAGTTGGATTATACAATTCCTACCATCCAAATAAAATTAATTAGAAATAAATAGATTTTGCCAAAATTCCCGAGTTTCAAGAAAATTTGTAAACCGGAAGTGTGTTTTTACTGAACAGTTTTTTTTTTTTTCAGTTTTCGATTTTTTTAAAAAAATAAAGTCCGAAGTGAGACTGGCTATGTTTGATTTTGTGGTCGTTTACAGATTGAATAGATATAATGGACCACGAAGAAAAAAACCGAATTTAGTATGACTGGGACAATAACTATAACAGTAAGTAGGTGTAGTAACTCCTTACTTATAACCTCTAAGGTGGTTCTAAAGTCAACAATTTCTTTGACCATATAAGAAGGCATTGGCCAGAATCATGTGTGGTTATTGAGTGATCCTAGTAGAGTGGGGCAACAAGTGAGGTTACTGCCTACACAGTGCTGCAAAATCTACCTACACAGCATGACATACTTAAAAAAATAAATAAAAAATAGTAATTATACAGTAAAAATAATTAATAGAATTATTGTATGCAGTTTTCAGGTACATGGAAGTAAAATCATGTTTCTCTTAACGTGATTTTTTGGGTCGAAATTTCTCCCCTTAAGATGATCCAAGATATATATACTAGAATCACGCTAAATTCATGAAAGTCACATTAAAAGACTGGCAAAGTTATAATAGAGTTGTACAGTTCCCTGAACTGATATACCTACAATTTAAAATAGAAATTTACTAAATAATGCCTCTGGTTTTTTTTTTAGTTGCTGTAAGTCCCACCCAATTGTGGAGCGCTGTATGACTGATTAGCCATTATAATATTAAGACGTGTTAGTAGTTGTTGTTAATTAAAGAATTGTAAATAACATTTAGATTAATTATAGACATAAATATAACCAAAACTAAGCACAAAGTACAAGTTATTGTCTAATTATTTATGTATAAAGACCAAAAAAAAATCTGGTGTGAAACACTCACACAACTTTCTCTTACTACAGTTTACAAAATTTGTAAACTCGACAAATGTTTATACTTAGTGTATTATTCAATTTAATGAAAATTTATCCGGTGATTTTATCGGAGAAAAATCGCGAAACTGTTTAAGTAAAAAATGCACTTCAGGTTTATTAATTGTATAATCAACTATGATAGGACTTTCATCTCACACAAGGCCAATCGAAGATTCAGTAGGTGCAGATAGCTTAGTACTGGGGCTTGCGCCCAAGTTTGACACTTTGGATCTACACCAGGATTTACATTAGACCTATGATTGATTACATATGGATCGGTGGCGTGGTGACGCCAGAAGACGCTGCAGAAGAAGGGCGTGACGGAAATGCTGAGTGGGATTCCACGGGTGCCTTGAAAACCACCCCGACTGCAGCGCTGGAGGTTCTCCTTAATTTGGCACCACTACATATCCTCGTTCAAGGCGAAGCCAGAATGGGAATCCATAGGCTCTTGCAGGGCCCACCACCCATCACCTCTAGGCATGATCGCAGTAACCAGAGGTTGATTAGAAAATTCAGGCTGACCATCTAATTGGAATGCCTACTGACAGGATGGTTCCTAGGTATCTCTTCCAAATTGTCATACCGAATAGAGGCTACTGGGTCTGTGATCCCTCCATGTTCGGTAACTCGGTCTGGTATACAGACGACTCCAAAACTGCTTACAGGGATCTATGGGGGCAGGCCTAAACTGAAGTTTAAGGCCAACCTAGGGATGTACGCCACAGTCTTTCTGGCTGAAGTCGTGGCGTTACAGCTCTGCGCTAAGGAGATTGTAAGGTAAGGTTTACAGGGTAGGAGAGTGGTCATATACTCCGACAGTCAGGCAGCCCTGAAGGCACTTTCTTCACACCAAACAGTCTCAAGACTGGGTTGGGATAGCCTAACTGCCCTGACCGAGGTGGGTGCTTGGAACAAGCTGACGCTCGCCTGGGTGCCGGCACATGCGGGGTTCTGGGCAATGAGAGGGCGGATGCCCTGGCGAGGGAGGATTCGAAGGAAACCTACATAAGCCCCAAACCCTTCTGCGGCTTGTCCAGGAGGCTAATTCAAACTTCTATCAAGGATTGGATAGAAGAACAGATCTACTTTGGTGGGAGAGAACACCAAGACAGAGGCAGGCCAAACTCTTTACTTAAGTACCTACATTTGCCTAAATTCACTAGGGATCTACTGAGCCATAACCAAAGGGATATAAGGCTAATAGTGAGTCTAATAACCGGGCATTGTAGGCTGAACAGGCACATGCACCAACTACAACTTGCAGATAGCGTTGTATGCTGATTCTGCAAGACTGAGGAAGAGACCCCGGTGCACATCCTTTGCGAGTGTGCCGGCCTGCGAGGGCACTGTTTCTTCATCTAGGGACAGGCAATCCCGAAGCTATGAGCTTCCAGACGGAGCGAGTCACTTTCAACTTTGCTAGGCGTGATTAAGAGGGCGATGCTGAGGGATGTGCTATATCAGGGGAACCACAATAGACCTCTCAATGAAGGTCGCAGTGGAATTGTGGCGTGGTCCTCCCCAGTATAATCTAACTGTTAATTGTTCACCAAAATTCAAAGAGACTGTTTACACTCATTCCCTAAGAGCACTTTTTAAGTTATCATATATGTATGTTTGATTATTTTATGAAAGCTAAACAACCGAAGTTTCGCTCATGTTGCAATGAGCCTCTCTTCTCAGGCTCGTTAGTTCCATCTTGAAAGCCAAATGAGGCAATAAATCTTGGTAGAGAAATGGCGTGGCTCCTTTTTCCGCCATCTTCAAGAATAGTCACGCCCCTTTTCTACCAAGATTCATTGCCTTTTTGGCTTTCAAAGTGTAAGTGACGACCCTGAGAAGAGGCTCATTGCAACATAGGCGAAACATGGGTTTTTAGCAAACCACTGACGCAGTCTCAACCAGGAAACTCGAAGTGTTTTTCATGAAAATGACCGCGGAAACCTAAAAGACAGTGCTACTTTTTTTTTTAATTAATATATTGTAACGCAGCCAATTATATATATTGTCCAGGAGCATTATGCATGGCACTTTTAATTGCATTTTAGAAATTGCAATAAAGATCTTTCTTCAGTAGAATTCATTCAATTACTTACGATTTCTTGTATTATAGTCCCAGATTTATTTTCTGGATTCTTTATTAGTTGCATGATTAAGCAGTAACATTATAACCTCTTTCTGAGACATAAGTGTATTAGAGAAATGGCGTAGTGGGCGTGGTTATAATAAGTGGGAAGATAGCAGCCGTCAAGAAGAAATCTCTCTTGATAGTATGCAGCGGATTGCATGATTGTGCAAGACGAGAGGCCATGAGGATTTGTCCCCCAGCTGGGATTTAGGTTATCCTCAAATCTGTCACGTCTGCACCTGTCGGTCGAAAGGGCAGCGAAGGGAACTTGCCTCAGAATTCATAGAGAGATAAATGTAGGAAGCCCCCAGGTATTAGGTTATCCTTATCTACTACCCCCACCCCCCAACCTGGAACCTTCCTAGAGACGGTAAGATTAAGTGAAATAGCTTTGTTAAGAATTTTTCCTCAAAGTTGGGTAATCAGAGAGCATACCATAAAATGGTATACAGACGGGTTTAAGACCATCAAGGGAACTGAAGCAGAGATGTTTAGGCCAAGAACCAAACACTCAGAATCCATGGAAAGGTTTCCCCAGCATCTAGCGGACGGAAATATACGCAATTGGAAAGATTTGGTCAATTTAATCTCGATAGGGGATATATTGGAATCAAGAGATTCGTTATCCTTTCCGATAGCCAGGCAGCCATCCATTAGAGCGCTGAGCTCTTATGTTATCAGCTCTAAGTTGGTTTGGGAATGTTTAGGCAAACTCAATGACCCTGGAAGCAGGAAGAATAAAGTCACCCTTTTCTTTGGTGCCAGGGCGTTGAAGGGGAATGAGATGGCCGACACTTTGCCTAGGAGAGGCCACTCTTGGGGGGCCTAAACCCTTTTGTGGGGTCCAGCCACCAGTTTCTCCTAGGGGAACTTAAAAAAAAATGGAAGGAGAGGAGGATGCAACTCACGGGACTGAGGCAGGCAAAGATCTGCTTGGGAGATTACAACAACAACAAAAAAAAAAGATCGGAGGCATGCATCAGTCAACGGTCTCAGTAAAAACAAGCTCTGCATTCTTACGGGTTTCCTCACAGAGGACACTGTAAGACTCAGAGAACACCTGATGAAGCTGGGGTTGGCGAGTGATACCACGTGCAGATTCTGCGGGGGGAGGGCAAGGAAAACTCCTCATGGACTGCGAGGCTGCCACCCAGAGAAGATTTAGGAGCCTGGGTAGCTACAAAGAAGATGAGAAGAATAGTGCCCTCCAGAATACTGGGTTCCTAAGGAGCCTTAATCTGGTAGGGGTATTGTAGAGTGGGCTGTTGCATGCAAACAAACAATATACTATATATTTTATAGTATACTATAACAAACTATATATTTTAAATTATATTTATAAAACAAATTGTAACACACATAAATATATTAAATACAATTTTTTTAAAAAAATTCATATATTTTATATTAAATAAATATTTACAATTATATAAAATTATGTTTAAATTAATTTGTAGCTGGTGAAGCTCCTAGTGATTTTATAAGTAAATTACATAATCGTAATCGCCTTTCATCGCCAATAGTTTCCAACGATTTGGCAGCTTCAACTAACATACCGGCACGTTCGCCTGGCGATGATAGAAGTGGCGCTGGTAAATGTTTACAAGCCAAATATAGTGCTGTAGCATGTTCCTTTTCATTCCATTGTTTCTCATCACGTTTATCGCCTGGAAAAAAATAATTCGAATTTTTTTATATTTTTTAAATCAATTACTACCATACTTAGCTCCTGGTTAGTTAGCTAGCTGGTGTTATTGCCTGTTATCGCCCATAGCAGTTGTTCTATCAATAAATTCTACAGGACATAAATTATAGCAGTTCTCTACAAATTTGGTTCTATAAGTATTTCTCATAGAACTAATATTAACCAAGACAGGAGCCTAAATAACAATAGGAGCTCCTACCTAGAAAGTGTATTGTAGCAATATCTCTCCCTTAGGAGTGGTTCTATTGAAAAGTTCAATAGAACATAAATTATAGTAAATTTAATTCTCTACACATTTGGTTCTATAGGTATGCCTCATAGGACTAATATTAACCAAGATACGAGCTTTAATAAGTGCAGGAGCTCCTACCACCTCGTATTATTAGTCAATATTTATTCAAAATAGAAGCTAAAATATTGATATCACCTTTCCCACATATTACTGAAGATCTTGTTAGCCTAAGGCGAAGACTTCTATCAAGTAATTGTTGTGTTCGAGCTGGTGAAGCTCCTGCTATTAATTGCGCCGAAGCTTCATATACAAATACTCTTCTCATAGCGCACTGAAATATTAAGAAAAAATATTGATTAGATATCTAGAAATGTTTCATTTTTACGAGCATAGACGCAATTCTTACCTCTCCCCCAGCCTGCTGTGAAACACTCACACAACTTTCTCTTTTATAGCAGTTAAAAAAATTTATGGAATTGTCATATTTTCTTAAAACTTCAAATTCCTAACATAAATTTAGTGATAGTGGCAGGTAGTACTTGAATGTGATTACATTGCACTCTAAAAAGAGAGCGCCTATATCACATGAATAAAACCCAAATAATATTTGGGATTTAATATCACTGATTCCTCAGAAGCTCCTACTAAAACCAATATTTCCGGAAATATCGTAAGCCATTTCCTATTACAAGTAAAATCTTTTCATTTAAAATCTATTTCTAATTATCTAGATCGCGTTTTCACCGGAAATATACGTTTTAAGGCCCCCTAAGTTCGAAAAAGTGGTTTTTAGCAATTGGTGTGTGTGTGTGTGTGTGTGTGTGTGTGTGTGTGCGAGTGTGAGAGGGCAGCATATCTCAAAAACGAAAAATCGCAGAATTTTCAAACTTAATATTTCGTTAAAGACCTGAGAAAATAAGCTTTTCGTTAAAAAATCGTTCAACCGGAAGTGCCACTTTACTGAATATTTTTTTTTTCAGTTTTTTTTTGCGATTTTCTCGAAAAATGGCTCCAACGTTTTTCTTAAAACTTTATATATTAACTATACTTACAAAAAGCTACAACTTACATTTTGAAACATTTCTCCAGGGAAAATTCATTTTAAGGGCACTTTTGAGGTGAGAGGAATGGGATTAGGTTGTCTCCTAAAGTGCTATTTCAGTTTATTACACAATGCTATCATCTAAATAATATTAATTACAATTAAATATGTTGTTGAAATACCGAGTTTAAAGAAAATCAGCATGACCGAAGTGCGTTTTTTTACTGAAAAATATTTTTCAGTTTTCTGCCATTTTCTCTATAATGGCATCACCGATTTTTTTTAAACTACAAATGTGAACTACACATATAAAGTGCTACAACTTTTATTTGAAAATTTTTTCCGAATAAATTTATTTAAAAGGGGTTTTTGGGCTGAGAGGTGGGGTTATGTTTCCCTCTAAAGTGCTATCACAGTTGATTATACAATTCTATGATCTAAACAAAATTAATTAGGAAATAAAATCAGTAAAACCGGAACTGGCGTTTTTACTGAACAGTTTTTTAAATTTTCTCCAGGTAAAAAACACCGACGGAAATTCATTAAATTTCGGTATACTAATTATAAAATTTGTCAAATTACAATTTTGTAAACTGCAGTAAGGGGAAAAAGTCTTGTACCCTAGTCCTTAGGTTTCTATACTATTCTAATATTCATTGAGAAAATTGCGCTGTTAGATTAAATCATAGAAATACTTACCGGTAGATAATGTGTGATTTTTTTTAATGAATCAATATCTATGTTGAAATTATGAAGAAATGATGGAGAAACTTGTACCAGTCCACCTTCCCAAAGTGCAACTCTAGTTTCTAGTAACCAATCCACTACTAGCAACTGGGTCAACTATATACACAAAAAATATCAAGTAAAAATACCAAGTATCAGGGTAAAAAAACAAAGGAATGTGCTCTGATGATACTTATTTATTCTTGGCTAGGGGATATAACTTACAAGTGTAGCGTTATCTGGCGATCGTGGATCACTAAGTGATTCCATTAGACGTCTTGACGATAAATTGGCCAATTTTAAAGTCCGTTGAGCATTACCTTGACGATAAAGTGATATCTGTAAAATTTAACAAAAAAAAAAAATTAATTAGATTTATAACAAAGTTTTAAAAAAAATCCTACAGCTATGATGAGGACCTCCTGTAGGATTCGAGCCCTAACACCCCCTTACCCCAGTAGGCAAACATTAATTATTATTATTTGTCTGTGGGGAGGGACCAACCTTACGCTATCCAAAGCCTCACTAGGCCCCAAGAAAAACAACAACAAACCGGGTCTAGAACAAATATGCAGACCCGGGTCTAGTCCATCTAAGATTCACCGCAGTCCGAACAAATCGGACACCTTAAGGGGAAATAGCCTAAGCTCTTCCACAGACATCCTGCTCCGACCAAGGGTCCTGAACCTAATCTCCTCACAACCCAGACAATCTGTCATAAGATGGATAGGTGTTTCCTCCTCTGTCTCACAGACTCTACAAAATGGATCCGGCATGAGCATGAGAGATGTCTCCTTGAACCACAATGTCCAGTAAGGGATCCAACCAGATGCCTGAGAGAGCTCCGTGAAAGGCACAGCAACGTCTCACTAATAGCTCTGTCCAGACCCCCGATGAGCATTTTGGACTGCCGACAACCAAGTGAGCTCATCCATAAGGATGAATGCTGTGAAGCTGTCCATGACTGGAAGCCTGACAGACATGTGCCAGAAGACACGCCAACAGCAGGCTCGGGACCAATGAAAGGAGAGGGCGCCTAATTTGGCAAATCCACCTCCTCATTCCCAAAAATTCCCATGTGACCTGGCACCCAGACTAGAAGCACATCCTTCAGAGAAGAAAGCTCTTCCAGTCTTTTAGAACATTCTAACACCAACCTAGAAGAAGTGATGACACATGAACTCAGCGCCTTCAGCGCAGCTTGGCTGTCCGAGCAGATACAAACACCTTTTAAGTTAGTGTTACGTAGCCTCTCATCCAAGATACAACAATGAATCGCATAAACTTTAGTCTGGCAGACTGTGGGCCATTCACCAAGAGATATTGCCAAATGATCTCCGGTCTCAAAATACACCGCAACTCCAGACCTACCATCCATTCTGGAACCGTCCGGTAACACCGGAGATCAGGAATTATCAGGTATCACACCAGACGGACCCAATCTTGACTAATCTTCCCTAGAAAGTAACCTAACTCTGATTGAATGCTCGAAAACAAAAGTCTTCAACATTCTGTCAGAAGGAAAACCTGTAATAGGAACCTTCAAAAGCATCTCGCGATGAATGGTACAATGACCATATCGCTTACTCTGCCAAAAACCTGCCTGTTTAATTCTATAGCAGGCTTTCATTGCCACAGTTTCACCCCTACAAAGAGCGGTGGGATTCCCAATAAAGTCTCCATTGCAGCTGTTGACGTGGTCCGTATCGCACCGGTCATCGCCAGACAAGCTAGCGTTGAGTATGCTCAAGCAGCAGTCTAGCGGATCTTATCTCAATGCGACGCCACCACACCTCAGCCGCATATAACAACCTAGGTTTAATAACCATACCATAAATCCAAAACAGGCAGGCAAACTTTAAACTAAAGCATTTAATAATTTTACCTTTGTCGCTAATCCAGCACGTACAGCTTTTGCCAGAACTTCAGTTTCTAAAGATTTCGGAATGTTTTCCGCATCATAATATAATTTTTCAGCTTTTGTATCATCTCCGATTGACCAATATGCAGCCACAGTCAATACATGACCCCACCAAATGGCTTTATTATCCACAATTTCTGAAATACATACAAAAAAAAAAATCTAGTGTGAAACACTCACACAACTTTCACTTATTCCCTCCCGTTTTCAAAATTGTAATTTGAAAAGTTTTATAGTTAGTATATCAAATTTAATGACCTTTGTCGGTGTTTTAATGGAGAAAATCGGAAAAAATTTAACACAATTCAGGTTTACTAATTTTCTTGAAACACGGAATTTTATATCTATATATTGCTAATTAATTTGTTTTGGATGGTAGTAACTGTGTAATCAACTACTTTAGACCCTTCTTCCAAAAACCCCTTTATTAATGAATTTTCCCGGAGAATTGTTTCAAATAAAAGTTGTAGCCATTTTTAAGAAAATCGCAGAAAAGTAAACAAATTATTCAATAAAGTAGTACTTCCGCTTGAGGAATTTTGACATATAACCTTTAGGTATCACCATGTTTGATTCCATGGTGATACCTAAACGGGTCTAAAAACCACTTTTTTGGACACAAAGGATATTTCCGGTGAAAACTCGATATCGAAAATTTGACAAGATTACAATAATTCCTCTTACTAGGGAGTAACAGAAAGTAAAAATCTGGTGTGAAACACTTACACAATTTTCTCTTTACTACAGTTTACAAAAATTGTAATTTGACAAATTTAATGTGAGTTAATATACGCAAATTTAATGGAATTCGTCCGATATTTTTATCGGATAAAATCACGAAAACTGTTCAGTAAAAATGCACTTCTGGTTGACTAATTTTTTACGTTCTCTAACTCCTAGTAAGAGGAAGTATTGTAATCGTGCCAAATTTTCGATATTGTGTTTTTACCATAAATATCCGTTTTGAGGTCCTCTGTGTCAAAAAAAGTAGTTTTTAGAAAATGGTCTGCGTGTGTGTTTGTGAACAGCATAGCTCAAAAACAAGAAACCGTAAAAAGTTGAAACTTGATATTCCGTTTAATATCACCATGGGATCTGAAAGTACGTTATCTGTCAAAATTCCCGAACCGGAAGTACTACTTTACTAGTTTTTTTTTATTTACGTTTTTGCGATATTCACAAAAATGGCTCAGACGATTTTCTTCAAACTTTTTATATCAACTACACAGATAAAGAGCTAACAACTTTTATTTGAAATATTTCTCCGGGAAAATTCATTTAAGGCCACTTTTGGGGAGGGGTGGGGTTAGGTTTTAAGTGCTATATCAGTTTATTAGACAATTTATATCTACTCTTAGTAGGAGTAAGAAAAGCAAGTAAAAATAAGTAAATAATCTAATTTTTTTTTTTTTTTTTTAAGAGCTCAAGAAATGGGGTCCCTATAAAAATGATTCGAAGCACCCTTGAAAAATAGTCAAGGGTACTACCTCCAGGCCTATGAAAGGATTGGGGAGTGTATAGACAAAACACCTGGGGCACTCGCGTCTATGAGCAAATTCCCAGAGGTGGAAGATGTATCTAGTTCAACCTTAAAAGGAAGTGTATTCGAAATCAAGAGATTTTGAGGCCATCATGAAAGTAATCATCAGAAAATAGTAACGGAAATATCTCGGCAAGTTCTACAACCTAGGGGCAGAGCCGGCCCAGGGAAGAGTTCAGAAAATGGGGGAAGTCAAGAATACCCTGTTCTGGAGAAAAATCCCAGAGGATTGAGGCAGGTTAAAATATGTCTAGGTAATTCTTCGACTAGAAAAAAAAACGGTGCATCAGTCTGATTAAAAATCTGGTGTGAAACACTCACACGACATTCTCTTACTGCAATAGCAAATTTTTAATCACAATAATTCTTATTAGGGTTGTTTAAAACCAAAGATGTTTTTATGGAGAAAAATCACAGGAATAAAAACCTGTTCAATAAATTCAGCACTTCCGGTAAACCAATTTGCTTTAAATTCCGGAATTTTGATATCACATTTCATTGAAATTAATATTACGTAAATGATAGAATGACATAAATAAAGTAAAACAACACTTTAGAGAAAAAACAGAACTCCACTCCTTCCCTAAAAAATGACTAATAACATGAATTTTTCCCGGGGAAAAAATGTTTCAAATTAAAAGTGATAGGCCTTAAAATATTTACAATTTTTCCCGGGGAAAAATTGGAAAATTTGCCATAGTAGTAAAGATTGAAAGTAAACTTGTCCTTTACTTACCTTCTTCAGGTGTTGCACGCAGCAGGATGCTCAGATAAGATAGCGCTTCTAAAGTCTGCGACAATGGCACTTTCTTCTTATCAACCTTGATGACATCTAAACATTCACCAGGTGCAACCAGAAACTGCAATGCGCATTCTATAAGGTGTTCTCTGAATGCCTAAAACAAGAGCAACCAATTTTTTTTTGTCTAGATTAGCTAGAGTCACGTTCTGACTTGAATCTCTGAACTATTTATTTATTTATTGACACGCCTGTCAGGACTCTGAAACCATAATCGACTCTGAAAAGCTTCTGTTTTGAAAAGCAGATGCTCAGAGATGAGGTCCAGAGAGCTTGCATTAAATACAGAGGATGAGCTGAGGATAAAGGAGTTCTGGATGACAAATGAATTGAGCATCAGAAGAAATACAGAAGAGACTGACAGGAGATCCCCGTTTGGTGGAGTCTTTTCTTGGGTCACTATTTCTAGGTTATTCTTTGTCGTGTCACGGACTAGCGGGTCGGGTCGTACTATAATTTGAGAAGAGTTTTCATTCCGATAATTGCTGTCAACGTTGAACCGAGAGTAGAGACTACTGACTGACAGACAGATACACATAGACTACTAGTAAGCATTCCCGGTGACTCTAAGTGTCCTGGTTCTTCTAAGAACCATACACCCCAGTCTCATAGTCCACTTAGTGGGTCCTCGACACAATTCGTGTGTACTTTAAATGCCACAAAAACGGATTCCCTGGCATCAGTCTCTTCTTATAAAACAGCCTCAATTTAAAACGCATCTGACGGGGCTTACCTTACTAGCAAAAGCTAACGGGTCAGTGTCATCCGTCAGACATGTAAATATACTTTGTTCATCGCATGTATAACTCCAATCGTTATTCATTATAAAATTCTGTCCAATTTCTGTTAAAATCCATTGTAATTTTGGATTTGTATCAGCTCCATGGCATTGCCTTTTAGCGATCCAGAAATAATATCTGAAATTCAAAAATAGAAATTATTACCCTAAAATACAAAATTTTTCTAATTTATTATTATTATTATTATTTTCTCTCACTCCTAGAAAGCGGAAGTATTGCTGGGACAGTGCCAGATTTTTCGAAATTCGAGTTTTCACCGGAAATACTTGTTCTAGGGTCCCCTGATTACGAAAAAAAAAATTAGACTTATCTAAAACTTGATACTCCGTTTAAGTATTACCACCGCATCAAACACGAACACATCGGGCAAAATCTATCACCGGAAGTGCGACTTGTTTTTTTTTTTCAGTTTTCCATGATTTTTCCGAAAATGGCTCCAACGATTTTCTTTAAGTTTCTTATACTATAGTTGTTATGGTTAGTTCCGTAGAGCTGGAAAGCATCAGAGATATTTTCCCCTGATAGCCTGGCTTCTTTTTTGTGGACATCGACCGATTTCAGGGGCGTTCGCCCCTCAATCAGGATGTTTTTGTCAAAAAAAAGAGTGATAACTAAATGAGTAAGTGTATCAGCTAAATTTGCTCCTGTACAAGTCTTCAACATATTTCATTCTAACATAACTGTTTTTTGAGGAAAAACATCCTGATTGATGGGCGAACGCCTCTGAAACCGGTCGATGGGCGGACGCCTTGGCAAGAGAGGGTTCGAAAGATACCTTTATAGGCCCCAAGTCCTTCTGCGGGTCGCCCAGGAGCCTCATTCCGGTTTCTATCAAGGAATGGGTAGAAGAGACTAGCGTCTGCGATGGTGAGAAAGTACGCCAAGGCAGAGACAGGCTAAACTCTTCATTAAGAGACATTTGCCTAAATTTACCAAGGACTCACTGAGCCATAGCCGAAGGGATATAAGGCTAATAGTGGGTCTACTAATAGGGCATTGCAGGCTGAATAGGCATATGCACCATTTACTACTTGC
>JAAEAF010011515.1:0-20148 GCA_011037195.1 Triatoma infestans | reverse complement strand
TCATTAAATTTGGTACACAACTATAAAATTTGTCAATTATCATTTTGAGAACCAGATTTTTTTTTGTTATGATAGTAACTTGTTAATCTTATTGGCTAAAAGAAAGTTGTTCCGTCATGTAAACATAACTGATTAATATTTTAAAAACAAAAAAGAAGCGGAAAAAAATAATATACCATTCACTTGCTGTAAAAACTTTGGTACCCAGACGAAACTAGTCCATAGATATATGTTATGTTTAAATAGTTTGCCATGGAAATAATAAATGGCAAAATATGAGATTTTTTTATTTTGAAATATCCTGAACATCAGTTAAATTTCATTCTATTTTTTATAAATATTATTTCCATGTACAATTTCATTTTCAAGGAGCATATGGAATTGGAGACCACGCTTCATTCCATGAATGCAGATGACTTAATATTTATGACACTTAAATTTAATATTATTCCGATATTCTTTAATCTTTCAGTTAATCTTTCATATTTTCATAACTTGACTCATTTTGGTTTTGGTTTGTTTCTAATTTTAGTGAAATGACCAAAAAACATATATTAATTTATGTTAAAAAAACAAACATCTTTAATTATTTATGTTCAATATCCTAATCTTTAATTAAGAATAAAAATTACTATTTATTTGTGTACCTCTACTATCTTGAATCATGTGGTTTACCTCACTAACTTTCTATCGTTAACTGCAATTAATTGATAATTTTGTTTTTTAAACTTACATGTGTGAACATATCAGCAACAAATTTAGTTGTAACAACAACAATAAATATTGGTAATCCAAATGCGGCATTTGCAGTTGATTCAATCATAATTATACATAAACTTAAACAGATCCTAGACGTTCCGCCTATATGTGCTCCTGCGGCCAGAAAAGCATACTTCTGCACATGACACCATTTTTTCTAAATATAAAAAATTTAAAATTTAAATATAATTAATGAAAATAATTTTGATAAAATAAAAACTTTACGCACAACCCTTGAGTGCCTATCAGAAGGCGATATAATTTGGGAGAGGTTATGGTAAAAAGGCCTAGAATTCCATCACCATTAAGTTCTGGCCTAAGCAACCAGTGCAGCTACCCACTGTTACCCAAGATGTTTGGTAATATAAATGTGCGTACCATGAGGGCAACACAAATGATAAAGTAATTTATAATTATTGAATAAATACGTATAAAAAATTATTACTAACCGTATTAGGTAACATTTCCTGCATAAGTTCAGCAAACATACGCCCCCAAAGCGCTCCTGACATTAGATTAGGAACAAATACTCCTGCGGTAATACTTGATCCCATAAAAGCTGCAGATAGTACGAAATAATATACGAATAATGCTAAGAGTAGTTTCATGCCTATTAGATGCTCTGAAATATCATTTACAATAATCATTATTAATAAAGTATAATAATTATTATTAATAAAAATTGTTGCTGTATTATTATGTATTGTTGCAAATATAGGAAAAAATACAACATATAGCAACCTAATATGGTGGTCTTGCTTTTCTCTAAGTATTATTTCTTTCTAATCAGTCTAGAGAAGTTTAGGAGTAAGACGTGATTTGTTCATTGGGCACTTAAAAAAACTGATGAGAAAAACTACCACGAGTCCTTCCATGCAGCATTTAAGGAATTTGAAAAGGCCAGGAATCAGCTTGAAATGAGTGATAAAGAATTTAGGAAAACGTTGCTGAAAGAAGAATCAATCTTCCAGATCAGCAATCAAATAAGTTCCGATTAATTATGATACAGGTCTTGCTCACTGTTCAGAAATATGCCAGCATCCAAGAAGGGTAGTAGTGGGGGGTAGAACAAAATGCCTACTTGAGAAATCGTAGTAGAAATTTGAAAGGTATTCTGTGTTTTTTCGGGGCAATTCGAACAAGCAAATAAGGTTGAATCCATTGCAACTATTGATAAGTTCAGTTATTTGGTACAAGCTACTCAACTCAATTCTAGTACTAGGATTGGGTCTCCGCGATTTTGGGAGGTAATTATTACAGATTGTAAAAGTTCTACAGGAACGTGGCTAAAAGGAAGTTTATTCGCCAACTTTTGACACTGATAATTCAAAATTCGAAATGAAAATGGTTGATTCTTGCGAAATCGTATGACAAATTAGAAGGTCATTTGCATTACCGGATGAGCCCAGTTACTGGTACTCGGTTCAATTATTCCTCTATCCAGATTATCCTGTATGAGAGCTTTTAGTATGGGGGCTTCTGACTGAGATATTTTGTAAGGTCTACTGTGTGCAGGCGAATGATTTTGCGTGTCTATGTGGTGTGTTATGTTTGTAAATTTTGTTTTGTAATCTTTATCATGTGTGAATGTGTCATAAAATGGAGAGAATGTTTCAACAATTTTCTCTGCTTGTTGTGGAGAAAGATGAGTAAGGTTCTGGCGTAATTGTTGTTGAAAGGCTTGTAATTGTGTTTTTTCTTTGTGCGAAAGTTGTTGAATGGAATTTATGGTATGTTTGTGTGATGATTTAGTATCTCCGGGTTGTAATGAATGTGTGCGATTGGAAAGTGTTTGGTGATGGAGATCTCATGGTGTATGGTGTTTATTAGTGTAATTGCACATGCATTATTCTGCACGTTTGTCAGTGTGTGTGGCACGTAGAGTCCTGTGGGGAGTCTGTCATGTTGTGTTAGCATTATGGAACAGTCTGCAATTTTTGTGTGAAGAGTGTATGCGTTGACTATGAGTGTGCGTGCTGGAATTATGGTTTTATATCGAGTTGCTAATGTTTCGGGTAAAGTTGTGTTTTGAATCGTATTAATTGGAGATGTTGTGTTGTCTGTTAAGAATGGAATTACTGTTTTATGTATAGTTATGCTCAAGTTTTTAAAATTAAAGATTGCTTGAAATTTTGTGAGCAGGTCTCTCCCAATGATCATTTCAAATTCATTTTTTATTGGGACATATGAATTTACCCTGAATTTTTGGGTTTCCGTCTATTGATAAATGAACGGTTGAGACCATAGTTGGGGATAATCTGATTCGTAATCTATTTCAGGATTATATCAGATTTTTCGGGCATCAATTTGACATGACTGGCATCTATGAGGGAATGTGAAGCGCCTGTGTCGATTAACGCTTTAACTTTTTTGTTTTCAATAAATTATTTGAATCGTGGAGTGCCGGGATCAGTACAGTGGTAGCCGTTTGAGAAAACGACTGAGCGCCTAGTCGTTTTTTGAATTAAACCAGCATGCCTTTGCGTTTGCCCAAGCTTTTCACGTATCTGGCATGTTGGTGGAATCCAGCGGTTTGAATTATTGCCACTATTATTGCTAGCATTATTATTGTTATTATTATTATTAAAACTTTGTTTTTGAAATAGGGCCTACTTTGCTTAAAGCGGTGATAGTTCGACTGGTATTGAGGCTTTTTGCCAAAATTAGTGCGCGTTTTATTTCAATTTTTGTTCTTACACTCGCGATTCCAGTGGTTGCCTTCACAGAATTTACACGGCGTCGGTGGCTCTAAAACTACGTTTCTTTTTCGTCGTGATGTTATTACTTGGGATTTTTGCTTACATTCATTGTGTCAGTGGCATACCAGCACTATGTTTGCAAGGCGATGGCGGTTTCTGTGTGGATTCTACAGGCGTATCCGTCTTTTTTATTGCAAATATTGAACCTTATGGTTCTACGTTTTGAATATCTCTAAGGGCTGTGGCATAAGCTTGTGCCTCATCCAGGGTTTTAGGAAGTTTTATCTGGACCTGAACCTTAATTGAATTAGGTAAAGATTTGATGAAGGCGTCTGTTGTTAATTAACCTACAAGGTTTTGTAAGGTTAGCAGTGGATTCTTTTATACTGTAAAAAGCAACGAAGTAGAAATATGTTGAATGCGATCAGAGAACGCTTCAAGAGTTTCATTCGGATTCTGATGTTCGGCTGGTTATTTGATGTAAAAGAACAATGGGCGTTTTTTTCTTTTTTAAATCTGTAATCAGATTTTCTATTGCCGTCTGATTGGTTAAAGAGACATTATTATTCGCACAATGATTTTTAAAAGTATCAAAATAAATCTTTGCGGGTCCAGTCAATTTTAAAATCAAAATTTCTCATTTGTCCGCATCAGACCATCCCGATAGGACACTATAATTATTGAGTTGGTCGATGAAGCTGGAAA
This sequence comes from Triatoma infestans, assembly GCA_011037195.1. NCBI lineage: Eukaryota > Metazoa > Arthropoda > Insecta > Hemiptera > Reduviidae > Triatoma > Triatoma infestans. The sequence goes on along the minus strand of JAAEAF010011515.1, from coordinate 15,985 downwards.
TATCGCTATTGTGCGAACCTTCGAATATAGGTAAATTATTTATCATTTGGAGATTCCTAATATTCACAGGATTTGCCGTATTGCACTTATTTAAAAGATACGCGATCGCCTCATCGGCTGTCTTTTGCTGACCATCAATCGTATAAGTTGTCATTTTCTTAATTTTTGATAAGCGTTCTTTCAACACTAATAAATTACCGCCTGTTGGGAGATTATGTTGTTTTAATATGTGGATGACATCAGCTCTTTTCATAAACGAAAAAAGTCGATAAGTTACAAATAAGAATAAGTAAAAATAGAAATGGATATGAAATAAAATATTACAGAAATTGCAAAAATGTAATATTGAAAAAAAAAATGACATACGTTTTTTTTCCGAAAGCTGAAGCGGGATTCGAACTACGCTGCCACCAATATAATGGCGTTTTTAAGGAGAGAAATTAGATTTGATTGAATGAACGAAATATGAAGACAATATAGCTATAATGTAGCTATAAGTTTACACTAACTGCACTGGACTTTATAATGAAACTGATAGAATAAAAGGTCTACGATGCGATGTATGGTAGTATCTGATAGATAGATCTAGATAGATTCTCACTGGCTTATATAGCTAGGTTCTCCCAATCTAGCCAGCTTATAACAGAGAGTACCAGAGAGGCCTGTCTTCTGAAGAATGGAAGAACTACTTCTTCAAATCTCTTTAAACATTGTTTGAAGAATAGGCTTAATATGTTTTCCATGAAATTTCGATCGTTTTATGTACGTGTGAGTGATTGAATGAGTAAGTTATCTCAAAACGAGTAATCGTAGCAATCTCAAGCCTTGAAATTTCGTTAGATACTTCCAAATTTTATTTAATTAATGTTTATTTTCTAACTAAAGGTCAAGTTAGATACCATCAGAGAATCGAACATGAAGGTTTCGGTTCAAATTCGTAATCGAAATGTTGTTTTCTTAAATCCTTTTTTGGGCTTTTTTTTTTTTTGTGAAAGCAACTCCATCAATTTTCTTTAAATTTGGCATACTAACTATAGATCTAGCATATATATTTGAAATACTTTACCAGGAAAATTGTTTTGAGGAGGCTCGGGGGAGCTGTAACTTTCTTTAGAGGACCACTTCAGTGCAATAGTATAGGGTAGTTTGCCGGAGACTTCTAATTGTAGTGGCTCCTGCTGGCTTCAGAGCAGTATTCTCTAGTTACAGACAACACTGCTCTACACCAGACAGTTAGGCGTAGAGTCTCCTAGGAAGAAGAAATCTAAAGGCAGCACTGCAGTACTCAATCCGGGCTACCGCATGGGGTCTAGCGCGCTATCATTGAGCTAATCCCTTCCCTTCAATTTAAGACAGAAGACGACTGATTAAGTTAAACTAGAATTTAAGATTGAAATAAAGCGGGTAAGGGAGGAGCAGTTTTACCATATTAGTTTTCCATTTTTCGGAGATTTTTTGTTTAAAATAGTCCCAATGAGTTTCTTTAAACTTCTAATTCCAGCTCCACATACATAATTCTGTCATTATTATTTAATTAATATCCTGGCAAAATTTATTAGGATGCAACTAGCCCTGAAAATGGATGGCGCTGTAGCGTCTTGCCTATACTATGCCGTCAATGACAAGGTAGTTCATAAGTTGAGTATCAATTAATGTTGCAGTTTTTTTAAGCTGCAATGTTGTTAATTATATACGTATTTCAAACTACTACTAAGTTTTGAATACTATGTCGAGTAAGAAGGTCGCAACGATGAGCGCAGAAGAGCCTGGGCGAGAGCCCGGCCTGGAGCCAACGCTGGTGCAAATCTTGATGGTAATATGCAACCTAGGGTGACTATAGATTAAAGTACTCCACTATATTCCAGGATGAAGTTTTTGCCATCAAGATCTCTGCAAGCTTACAGATTTACCTCCTCCCTAGTCAAAGAATATCGAGAGGCATTGACGAGACTCTCCAGACACAATGAGGGTAATGAGCAACTGATTATCTGGCCAGGAACGGGGTAAATACTCTGTTCTGTTGTCCAGAGCGTGCCCTAGGGATAACCAGTGGAGCGGTCAGTGCAGCTATTGGAGATTGGCTCCAAAGAAGCATAAGTCGCTCTGGGGTGTGAGCCCAGGGGTAAAGCTCAGAAAAAGGATATGCCAAAACTGTGTAAAGGTAGGACCAAAGCGAGCACGAGTGTAAAGGAAGGAACCAGTTCTCTCTGGTAGTGGGACTATTAACGGGACATGGTAGGCACAGGAAGCGTCTGTATAAAGTGGGGTTAAAAAGCCTGGAACCCTTGTGCAGACGGTGTCAGGAGGAGAAGGAAACGGCCCACCACCTGCTTTTGATGGCATAGCAATAACCAATAATATTTATAAATATTAACCAATAACCAATAACTAAATATTAATAATATTTAGAACCCTATAATATTTTAATTTGTTATTATAATAATCAATTAACCTTCAGAAATAAGCTCGTTCATCAATGCAACATCATTTTGAAAGAAAAACAAGCCCACCGTTGGAAATTCACCTTCTGGGCAGTTCATCTGAAATAAAAAAATAAAAAAAAAATGAAATTATTAATTCCATCACGGCAACCTTAAGCAATCTGAGCACGGTCCGAAGGCGGAAGTTTCAGAAAGGTGTTGTAACAAAAATGAAAATACCGCAGGAGTAACAGCTTTCTTCTATACTTAGTTTTTGCCTTGTTATTCAAATCTAAAATACTAGTGTTTTGGGGTTTAGGGTAGTAATGAAAAATTTCCCTTTTACCGACGATTCGACTTGGTTGGTATCTTCTTCAGGGTATGCAGTACATTTTACAATTTTCTTAAAGAAATTTTCAGTTTTCTCTAAATTACTAATGTCACTGGCTTTTGCACTTATAAATATATATATATATATTTGTTATTAGAATTAAATATGTTGTCGAAAATTTGAAAAAAATCGGTTCAGCGGAAGTGCGACTTTACCGAATAGGTATTTCATTTTTTTGTGATTTTCTCCATAAAAATGGCGACGGTTTATAATACTGTAACGTTTTACCCCTGAACTAGCTACTCAACTAGTTTCTAAGTGGGTTAGTATAGATAAAACACTCTAAACTTCAATAAATAAATAAAAAATTTATTGTTTAACAAAATAAATTACAAATAAAGCACTTAAATAGTAATTAATACACAGTTTAAACCAATAAAAGTTCTCTTCTTTCACTTTTTATAAACTTTTCACAAACGCGCACTTCGTTTGTAACAAAACTCTCCGTAAAGAGACTGCTGTTCCACTATTTATACCGGTGGAGAAGGGCCTGGAAGATTCTCGAACATTTTGGAGAGGGCTAGAGCGCCCCGCCAGCGCTCTTAAGCGGCCACCTGTAGAACTTCATTTACCTCCTTTCTCTCCTAGATGGCGCCAGTGGCTACGTTACACTGCTCCACTCTCAGATCTGTTCGTCCCGAACAGACACATTGCAGATAATATAAAAGATGATCATTGAGTTGTCCAGCCTCTTGATTATAGCTATTGTTCCATTAGCAGTATAGCCACTAGATACCATTGCTGCCACTACTTGAGTTAGCTGATGTTGCGTCAGCTAACAACTGGCTAGAAGGAGTAAATGATCTTGCCACAAATGATAAAGTCCTCGTTGGACTTCTACAACGAGAGGAAGATAATATCACCATGATTCTACGCCCTCATTAGTCTCTGTCCCTTGTGCCAAGTCTTGACAAAACATTATACTGGGATCGGGAAACAACTTGTGCAGCTTCCAGATTTGGCAGCTTTTCATTTGCGAATAGTGTCTCCAATGGCTGTATAAAAGTCACGCCAGACCTTCTCAAGGTTCTTCTTTGAGGGTTACTTTCACTGTATTAACTGCGAGCGGAGGTTGCTCCACCAGCACGTCTTTGATGTGAATTGTACACATTGTGTAGTTCTTTTGAAGTCTGGAATAGAAGTTGAGTCCCATGTCTTTCCACCTTCGATAGAATGAGAGCTCTATTTTGTTGATTTCTAATTCGTTCCATATTTCTTCTGAATTTTGCTTCTTTTACTGGAAATCCTCCAAGCTCACTCCCTAGTAAACCTGGTTCTAATCCGAATTGTCCATGAATAGTTTTCCAAATAATTCTAATGCCATTCTCCATCGGCCAAGTAACATCATCGCTAATCCAATCGCTGTGAACTGATAGGATTATCGGCTCATTGGTTAGGAGAGGTAGTACCTGATTTGGTATATTATATCCATTGGGACTCTAGTGCAACTTTCTTGTTCAGTCTCCATTGCTCCGCCTTCCTCTTCTTGTCCTGGTTCAGAGCGATGTAAACTTTCAGGATTTAATGAAAATCCTAAAAGTATGAGTAAAGCTAAGTGGTTTTAGAACTGAAACCTTGATGCTCGTTGATGTTCACTGGCTGTTCAGCTATACTAAACTACTGATCTCGAGTTGCATTCGGTTGCAACAAATGAGGCTGATCAGCCAATGGTAATGCTCGTTCCATTTGCATCTCTAATGGGTCTGGTGGACTGTAGCCGAGCCATAATGTTGAATCTGATCTCCGGAGAAATGGAGCCGCCTCCCCTTTCCCTGCTGTAGGTCAGAGTGGTTTTACTTCTTCTACAGGTTCCCTCTCCATAGCGACTGTTGTTGGTGGCATATCGACTTCGGCTTCATCGTTTCATCTGGCTGAGTCCACGTTTGAGGTAGTAAAACTCCCTCAAGTACAGAATTCTGACCAGCCCTCAACAGGCAGATCAGAGCATCAAACACTATGCTATATGTCTGCGAGAAGATATATCCAGTAATTGTAATGAATCAGCAACCCCCTTCGGGCAGACCGGCCTTTATTGCCACCATCACGAGCCATAGATGGTCTGAAAACTGTCAAAATTAGTGGTAGAACCAACAATCCTAGTTGAAGGGACCGAAGAACTACCTCCAGGACGAAGCGAACTGTGTAGTAGATCTTGATGTACTTCCAGAAAAAGTACCACCATATCCGCTAATACTACCGCTACCTCGGTTATCACTGTTCGAGCTTAAGGCACCTGAACCATGGTAGAGAGGATGTTGAGCACGTGTAGGATCTGAAGCTGTCGTATCAGAAGCTCTAAAGCGTAATTAGATTCGGTTGAATTCGTCACTGTCAAAAGCCACGGTGTTTTAACGGTCTTTCTACATGGGTCTGTATAATTGGCACAGGTTGTTTTTGTGGTGCAATTACATTATGTAAACTGCCTAAAGGATCTGCGATTTGGCGAAATACAAGAAACTTCTAGCCAAACAAGCAGCTGTTTTAATCATAGTGACCTCATCATGGTTGCTACTGCTTGCCGAAGATGTGTTAGTTGAACGCCTCAACGAAGGTGTATCAATGAATACAATGAATTGCCAAAGGCTACTCGGAATCCACCTGAAGATCTTGAACCGTGTCTCTACTTCTAATAGCCATTGCATTGACTAAGGACCAAGATTACTCCCTTGGCCCTGACCATTTTGGCCCGAGTGTCTTTCTAACTGTTCATCCCTAAGCACCATTTCTTCGTGATCCAATCCTTCACTTTCTCCATCAGGTTCTTCCTGCTGATTTGAATCACCATTTTCATCTTCTCCGAGCACAGTAGTAGGCGGGGTATTAGACGGAATGTTGCTCAACAGTTTCAAAGGTTACTCTGATCAATGTCAATTTCAGTTTGCACAAGTAAATCTTCACTTTCACTTTCCGCCCCTTCACGTTCAACTTCACTCTCAGGTCCTTCTCTTTCATCTTCTCTTTCGCCCTCACTTTCACTACCTTCCCCACCATTCACTAATGCCACGAAACTTTCTACCGTTTCTTCTCAGCTCTTATTTATCTCCCTTTTTATTTCTTCTCTCTTTTCATCCCTGTCCCTTTTCAATTCGTCTCGGCTCTTCTTTATTTCGCTTATAATTGCGTCTTTCATTTTATACTGGTCTCTCTTTATTTCCTCTCTAATTTCCTTCTGGCCTTTTCTGTTTTTTCTTTTATTTCTTTTATTCGTCCTGGCCCCTTTTCGCTTCCTCTCGTATTTCCTTCAAAAATGTTATCAGTTCCTCCATTTTCCGCTTTTGACTTCTGGTACTTATGGGCACATACAAACTGACACTAAATTGTTACCTGTTTAGAGATTTTATCCCACTTCTGACACCAAATGTTACGTTTTACCCCTGAACTAGCTACTGCAACTAGTTTCTAAGTGGGTTCGTTTAGTTAAAACACTCTAAACTTCAATAGAAAAAAACACTAATTCATTGTTTAACACAGTAAATTACAAATAATAATAATAATATTAATAATATATTTATTGCTTAAAGGATACGGGTCCTTTTAGCAAGGAGCTGGCGTTCGAAAATATTTACAACCATGTACAAAAATAGAAATTAAGTATCATTTCTTATATCAAAAGAAAAATTTTTCCCCTTAAATGTTACAATTATTATTATTCAATTACACAAAAATAAAAAAACTATTCATTAATAATAAACGAGCGTAATTTAAAGGCTACTATAGATCATTAAGTTTCATTATGCTATTGACAGAAAGCAGTTCAGCAAGATCAAAGTTGTTACCATTTATATATTTATACAATAAATTACAAATAAAACCTTAATAATAATTAATAAACAGTTTAAAACAACAAAAGTTCTCTTCTTTCACTTTTTATACACTTTCATAAACGCGCTCTCCGTTTGTAACAAAATTTTCCGTTCAGTGAATGTTGTTCCACTATTTATACCGGTGAAGAAGGGTCTGGAAGGTTCTCAAACATTCTGGAAGAGCTAGAGCTCCCCCGTCAGCGCTCTCGAGCGGCCGCTAGGAGAACTTGAAGCACCTGCTTTCTCTCCTAGATGGCAGCAGTGGCTGCATTACAATACTAATAAAAATTGTATGTGTGATGAAAGTTTGCCATTTCGCAGTAAGAGAAAGTCATGAGAGTGTTTTGATTAAGATGAACTAGATTTTGATTAAATATTTAGCTATTGCGTAGATTTCCTCTTTCAGTACTTTGTAGAATGGGCTGGCTACCTATTTAAAATTAAGGGAAACAAATATAACGAATAGCTACAAACGAAATTTTTTTTAACTGAAAATTATGAATTACTTGAAGAATCCTTTGTAGGAGTTAAACATCAATTCTGTTTTGTCCCACTAGTATAAACAGCCAAATACAAAATGGCGGACACGACATTGGAATATGCATTTTACCCTCTTTTGGCTTCTTTTTCAATAAAGGAATGAAAATTCTGAGATTTTTCTTTACAGATTACATTAACTATATAAAACTGTAAACAATATGTTAGAAATAATTGGAATTTTTCATTTTTTTTGTTTACACCATAATTTGATAATTCATAATATACCTACAGAAGAAAAATTAGCAAAAAAAAATTCCTAACTCCTTTTTACAAAGAAATAATTAGCCAATCACAATATAGAAACAAAGGTGTCAAATGTGGGCGTGGTCATCAAGATAATTGTAATTTTTTGATTGGCCAAACATAAATCCATATTTCACATCTTCTGTTCTACACTGGCATTGGTTAATTATTTATAGCTAATTATTTCTTTGAAAAACCTAATTTAGAATTTTTTTACAAATTTTCTCTTCTAGGTATTGTATGAATTATCTCATTTTGCAATAAAAATAAATAAATTAAAGGAAAAGGATTGTGAGATTCGGTCTTTTTTTTAAAAAAAATAAGGAAATTTAAATTCTTGCCAACATTTCGACAAATATATTGTTTTTTCAAGGCCAACAACAGGTTCTTTTTTGAAAAACAAAATCAGAAAATAATAAAAAAAATAAAATTATTGATTAATTTATAATTACATGAAAAAAAAAAGCTATTAAATAATCTTCAAAACATAACAATTTTAATAGCCAAACATACCTTGTATGTTTTATGTATGCCAATTGTATAATAGTATGTTTTATGTATGCCAATTGTATAATTGTATGTTTTATGTATGCCAGTGTATAATTATAATGGCCTAATATATAAATGTGGAAAATAAAAAGTTGAAAACAACACAACATCACAGAGAATAGTGAACAAATAAACCAAACTGAAAGCGGCCAGGTATAGTTATAAGGAGACTAGTAGAGAGAGGGGCCTATTTGGAAAACAAGGTCAGGGGTCAAACGAAACAATATTTAAAGTACAGGTTATATCAACACGACTATGACTGTAGAAAAAACAAACCTAACTCTGATAACATAACAGCACTCACTAAACACCATACTGAAAAAAGACACGATTTTGATGTTTCTAACACCAGTATTTTGGCAACTGAACGTAATAGGAAAAAACTTAACTTTTTAGAAATGCTATATATAAAAAAACAGAAAAAGTCTATTAATTACAGGACAGATACCAACAATCTCTCTTCAATTTATCATAACCTCATTTCTTAACCCCTGACCTTGTTTTCCAAATAGACCCCTCTCTCCACTAGTCCCGTTATAAGTATACCTGCCCGCTGTTCACTATGGTTTATTTTGTTCACTATTCTCTGTGATGTTGTGTGGTTCTCAACTTTTTATTTTCCAAATTTATACATAAGTTTTTAAAATTGTTATGTTTTGAAGATTATTTAACAGCTTTTTTTTTTATGTAAGTAAACCAAAAAATTTATAAATTAATCAATAATTTTACTATTTTCTGATTTTGTTTCTTGATTTTGTCTTTCAAAAAAGAACCTGTTGTATTTATATGTTGTAGGCCTTGAAAAAGACAATATATTTGTCGAAACGTTGTCAAGAATTTAAATTTTCTTATTTTTCAGAAAAAGACCGAATCTCACAATCCTTTTCCTTCATATTAGAACGTCGAGAAAAATCTTCCTTAATTAATTAATAAATTATTAATGTGAGCAATAAAAAAAAAATACAGAATTCACCATTCCATTGTTTGTTTTTTCTCCCAAGGGTTCTGTACCGCGACCATTTCTTGATCTATTGTACCCCCTCTGGTGCCTAAGATGAGCTAGCTCATCTATAGCACCCTCTCCAGGTTTAACTCCCTGAGGAATCTCAGGATCCTGGAAGGTTCTAGGGTAGGTATTTCTTCCTCCCCTATCTGGTAACGGCCCAGACTACTAAATCTTCTTTGAATGACGGCATCACAGTCCGTGAGGAGATGTATCGGAGTTTCCTCCGCCTCTCCACAGAATCTGCATATGCCGTCACCTACTAGGCCAAGCTTTTTCAGGTGCCCCCTGAGTCTGCAATGCCCCGTAAGGAATCCCGTAAGAATACAGATCCTATTCTTTCTCAGACTGATGAAGGCTTTCGACCTTTCCTGGTTATAACCGCCCAGACAGACCTTGGCATTCGCCTCCCACCCCCCATTCCATTGTTAAAAAAGAAGGAAAAGAAAAATTAGGCAGAAATACAAGATACTGTGTAAGTCTGCCATTTTTCTATTTGGCCGTGTATATTAACGGAGCAAAATAAAATTGATGTTAAACTCCCACAAAAATTTCTCCAATGAATTCATAATATTCAGTTGAAGAACTTTAGTTAGATCTGGCGTTTTTAGCTATTCATTATATAGTCCTTAATTTTATGTGGAAGGCGCAGTCCATAATTTATTGAAAGAATACTATAAAGATGTTATTCTATATATGAGCTAATTCAATCAAAATATAGTTTCTTGCAACAATTTAAAAAAGGGAATCAAACTAATTGTTAGTGCAATTAAACAAATAAGTTTAATTGCACTAATACGAAGCGTTATATATTTGAGTTCAAAAATCTAGAGACTAAGTAACAATGTAAATTGGCCTAAGAGAAAGTCATATGAATGTTTCATATCAGATTTTTTTTGTTTAAGGCGCGTCAATATTATGGCCATTGGCATTTGCAGTCTTCCATTACCGGCCTCCGAACAGTGGACTCTCATTATAGAAAACACTGCCCATCATCTTAATGACCTATAGAGAATCGTGGAAAGTGGACAGTACTGGACTCGAACGTGGGACCACCGCGTGGGAGTCCAGCCCGTTATTCCTGAGCTGTAATCTTCCAATTTTTCACTTATTTAAGAAGGGAAAGGTTTTTACTTTTCACTAGCATAAAAGTTGTTTAAAATAAAATAAAATTTCACCTGAAAAGATTCAGCTAGTTCATGTGATGATTGACGACGGCAATCTGTTATAAACGACATAATAATAAAGCTGGATGTAGCAGTTATAGTTGACAGCACTAACAACTCAATAATTTTGTACAACTTTTTCTTGATAAATCTGTCCAAAGCATATTAAAATATGATTATTAATAATAAAAAATAACTGGTTGCATTTTCGCTCGGCCAAGCTCGAATTTTTCAAGACTTTAAATGGAAAAGGACTGGTTACTTACCACTTAGGGCTTTATTAAAGGGATATAAATATTTTACCTGACCGGTTTCGAATTTTCATCCATCGTCAGAGCAAATTCACCTAGTTCGTGTAGATATCTATATATATTTATTTAAAAAAAAATGCATGATGCGTGCACTGTTATTAAATTTTAACCTGTGGAACTAAATTTTCTTCTTCCCCCGCTTAAACTACAGATTATTTGCATGATATACTTTTAAAATCTCCTACCGTGCCCTATTAAAAATACCTTAACAAATGCTGCCACATCTCTCTTAACGTATTCTTAATGTAATTTAAACATAAATTAATATCATTTAAAAATAAACATGATAAATAATAAAAACGCATACATTTGATTTCTACTATTATTTATTTTAATATCATCTCCAATTTGCAGTTTGCTGCCAACCTTCTTACTCATCATCTTGCATTAAACCTGCTTGTATTTCACATTTATTTATTACTTGTACAAGCTTTTGCACTGTCTATAATCTTTGCATTGCCCTTCCTCAAACTTTATCTAACATTATAGTGCACTTCATTCTTGAAATAACTAATATAAAAATGACTTGATAAAACACTGAGCATACTTAACAACTCTATTAAAAGTAATAGAGTATAAAGTAATCTTCAAAACATGCTATTTATTATACACTATTTTCTAATGTCTAATCATAATTTATAATAATTCCACTTTGTCATTAAACATACTCACATAGTAACATAACCTTATAACCTCCCACATATATACACCAACAAGTGTGATTGTAACAGAAACATTACGTTGAAGTGAACTCTCCTACACGAACTTGGTGAATTTGCTGTGACGATAGATGAAAATCCGAAACCGGTCAGGAACAATATAAATACCAGCATTACGGACCCATCTAAATATATACACACCGGGAAGTTAATTTTTCACATATTCACATAAAAATAATAAAAGGAATAAATAAATATATTTTCTTTTACTTTAACTGTTGTAACCTAAATGACCATTTTTTTTCAAATTTGGAATTTTCACTAAATGCTCAATAAGTTTAAGTAGTTGGTTTATTTAGGGGTTTAATTAAACTATCCGAATGTGACTATAATGTAGATCATCAGGCAGGTCCTCAATAAAACGGCATTTACATTTATGCTAAACATCACAGATTCCCAGGAGTCCCCAAAGTTAGAGCTTCCTGCAATTCTTTGTCTTTGAGATACTTTATTCTTCTCAAACACCACACCATGCGTGACAGCGTAACCTAATTGAAAGCCTAATAAATTAAAGAGGCTAATGAGAACTCTATTTTTCCTCAAAATTATTCAAGCTTTTCGCATTGGGTTCGTTCCATCAAAGATCAAGAAATACATATAAATAATTAGAATGATTTATATACCTTTGGCGCAAATAAGAAATCTGTATTTCTAAGCAGTTCCACGCACTTCCTGTGATACCACCAATAATTCCAATTAGAATAAACATAGGAAGTTCAAAAATGTGGTAATCTAAGTATTTGGTAGGATCATGCACAGCAAGAACTCGTAAATCTTTGTTGAGTACACAACCTGAAAATAATAAAAATTTACTAAGGAAAACAATGGCAATCATAGCATATCTTATTTTCTTTATAATAATGAAGCGAAGAAGCCTTATAAATTTCGATATGAAATGAAGCTACTAGAAAAAATTTCAAGTTTGGTGTAGTGGTTATGAATATGGATTTGTAACTGAGAGGTCACCAGTTCGAGTCCCACGTATAAAATGCTAAATTTGTATTAATTTAAACAATAATAATGAAATGAAATGAAACTTTATTTACAAGATGAAAATATCGTTTTAAATCAGACAAAAGAAAGAGATTTCAGGCAGCACAGTCTATATATATTGGTTTGTTCGTGCAGCAAGTTTATCATAGTTCCCTACGATCTCCAAACTGGTTTCACTGCGCATGCTCTACCATGCCCAGTTTGAAACTGTTGGAAACTTTACCTGCAAGAACGCTTTGTGATCAGTATTGTACCGTGATAATTACAAAGCATTCAGGAAAAAGTAATGGAAAAATAGTTTTACAATTATTAGCTCTAAATCTGTAATAAATTAGCTCATACATCTGTAAGAAATCAGTTTCGTGCGAATTTGGATGATTTGTGATGTATGTGAATGTTGTGTAAAAAAAAAAAGTGACATGTTGAGGGGAATCCATAATAAAAAGCTTATTTATAAAAAAAACATGTTTAGGTATACATGCTTGCATGGATGGCGTATGTGAATGTTGTGTGGAAGGGTGAAATAAGAGTGGAATGCATAATTATAAAAACTTAATTATAAGAAAGCATATACATGCGTGCGTGGATGGTGTATGTGCATGTTGTGTGAATGCATTGAGTGGAATGCATACTTATAAAAACTTAACTATAAAAATCGCTTAATTTTAAATTATTTTAGTTTTAATTGTTATTTAATTTAATTTTTAATTCATTTTTATATTCTATATTTTAGTTTGATTAGTTAATTTAAAGTAAATCTCCCTTCTACAACAGAGTTTAAAAGACCTCCACGTGTTGTTTCCATTGTAAGGAAAATTTGCCCTTTAACAACCCAAACACGTGTTTTCCCACCCAGCTGACCATACCCCTTGACCTAGTTTAAGAGTTTAGTTTTAAATACAGTTAAAACACCAGTCAGTGTGTAAAACTGAATTTGCTCTGTGCAAAAGTCTGTGTCTGAAAAACGCATCCTGAAGATGGGCGAACGCCCGAAACCGGTCGATGACCACAAAATGAAGCAGGCTATCACGGAAAATGCTCTGATGCTTTCCAACTCTGCGGAACCAACACCACAACTATATAATACACTCTATAAAATTACTAATTACAGATAATCATAATAACCATTTATTAACATGCTAAGGAAAAAATAAATTTAAAAACCCTAATAAGCATGGGGTTATTAAAGCAAAATGTGCTTTAGCCTTTTGTGCCGATATAATAGAAATAAATTTTGGCAAGCCGGCAAATCAAGTACTGGATGCGAGCAGTCTATAATAGTTCTATCTTCATAGGATCCAATTACTCTTAAGCATTTGTTTTGGACTTTTGTAACTTCCGCTAGTTGGTATGACAGATGTTTGACCACACAGAGGCTGCATATAAAAGTATGAGACGGATATATAGATAATAAATTATTTCTTGTTAAATAAGTCTAGGATAGAGTTGCGATTTGAAAGTGAAAATAGACTGCACATAGCGCCTATTGATTTGTCACGGATTGGTTTATGTTTGGTGAATGTTAGCTTTCAGCCTAATACGAGCCTCGTACCAGCCCCAGGTACTTAATTTCTTTACTCCACGAAAGGGAACCAAATTGTTTACAAATGGTCTTCTAAATGTGAATAATATCGTTTATGTTTGGCCATCGTTAGGGTTTCACCATACAACCTACGCTGGTGATACAGGAGGTGTGATCTCCGATAACTTTACGATCTCTAAATCTATAGTGCCTATATACAGTACAATTAAGATCAAGCCTTCATTTAATGATATCTGTTTGTTAGACAATTTAAATAAAGAATTCAAATGCTAGTTTCATGATATCTACATTGTTAGAGAATATCATTTCCTCATATTGAAAAGCAGTTTGCAAGTATTTGTGAAGGAGATGTCTTTACCAGGTTTAGCATTGACAATAATATTTACCATTTCCTACATTCCTAATTGACCATTAAGTAATGACCTAATTTCTTCGAAGCAGCCTCCGTATAGTTAAATATCTGTCTAGACTGGTGGAGCCACACCTTTTCACCTGTATGTAAAATAACTGGATGTGGTCAGAAGTAAATATAAATATAGTTTCACAGATATTTTTATTCATCACAGACTGTGAAAGACATAGTAATGTTCATTCATAACATAACGATGTACTGGTTTTCTTCAAGTACTCTTACCAACGCTACCTTATTTAGAGTTAATCAAAATTCATTCATAATAGTAGGATATAAAACAGTGGACGATGTAAAAGGCACTCACTACTAACACATATAGCACGAATGCTAAGAAAGCCTGACCAAAGTTATAATAAAAATCGCTTATAAAATATCACTTTCAAAATGTAATAAAAAAATTCAAACGGTATCTCATATGACAGTTGCAGCATATGTAGAGTACGTTTTTAAGTTTTTTAACCCCAACCTCCTAAATCACCTTAAGCTCCACCCAGTAACTACTCCCCCAATACTCTGCTACGAGAAAACTTTCGTTCGCTTTTTACTAAATAGGTGTCTCCCAAGAAACGCATTCTACACGTTAACATAAAAAACTAAGAGAAGTTTAAACACATTCTGTTCGGGAGTAAAACGAGGAAAATGTATGAATAATAATTATTATAAATATATAATATATATTTACCAAAACAGTCATGCATCAGGAAAGAGATTAAAAAAACACTCCAGAAAGAAGTAATTACTGAGCCCAATAAAATCCGAGCTGTTAATTGTGCTGAACAATAAGATATGCCTTGCTCTAAAGCCATGATAACACCACCTGCAACGACCAATCGTTGAAAGTAAATTAAATGTTAAATATAATTTTAAATTTCAATCCAATAGTTTAATAATTACTTTCCTTCATTAATGTCTGCGATACTAATAATGTAATATTGACTTGAACTTTGAATTTTTAAGATTTTTTTAGCCTAATTAAGCCTATAATTAAAAATTGAAGTTTCATCTTCAAATATACTTTCTTAATGCTATAAGAAGATGGTGTTTGCATTCGTGTGAAAGTTTCGAAGGTGAATTTGAGTTTTGAAAAAACCTTTTTCCGTATGGAAGTCGCGACATTCAATTTCGATAAAATATTGCTTCAAACTTTCATGTAATGTCAATGGCAACTAAGCTAAAGTCTGTATAAATTCTAATTAAAAAGAAAATTTATCAATTAGAACACAGGGAAGGAAAATAGCTAAGTGGTTAGCGTACTGGACTCCAACGCGGAGGACCCTGGTTCAAGTCCAGCTGTGCTACCCTTAGATTTTTTTCCCTCCCTAGAAGTCTCTACATCTCACTGTCCAGTGATGGACAGAGTGTTGTTTGTAGCGAGAGAACACTGTCCAGAGGCCGGCAGTGCACTGAGAAGGCTCCGGGCGCCAATGACCATAGATGTTGACGCAGCTTAAATTTAAAAAAAAAAAATCAATTAGAACAGTGAGAAATGCAAAAGAGAATGTCTAGTTGGTGTTATACACCAGATTTATTTGTAATTGCAAGTCTCGTTCCGAGATCAAGTGCTTTTCTATTGATCTGCGACTTTTTATTATAATGAAAACAATTACAGTGTTAATGTGCGTATGGTCCAAACCGCTTTTCAGAACCATAAGACTTAATTATATTTGATCTAAAATCCAATTATATATGATCAAACAAAGTGTCGCCGGAGAAAGACATACTTTCTCTACTGCATAGTAATAATAAAAAATACAAAATAGTAGATGAGTTTCCTATGAGAGATAATCATAGTGGATTTGCAGAAGCATTCGGTTGACAAGATGGTGCTTATCACTGGTAAGTACTGAGTGTAGTAGGGGCGGGTGTTGGTGTAGTGGTTACGAGCATGGACT
>JAAEAF010011514.1:0-50704 GCA_011037195.1 Triatoma infestans | reverse complement strand
TATAAAACTTATAAAGTATATTTGGAATTCACTCAAAATATAAAATTACAGTAACTTAATTTTCCCTTATATTTTCCTAAGACTAATTCACAATTGCTTCTTTAAACTTGGAATATTATAAAGGTTGAAATTTAGAGTACCCACAGAATAAAAACAATAGATCTCTTAGAGCAGTGAGAATGTAAAAACTCTGAGACATTGACAAGACATTCTCCTGTACTCAGCTGATATAAAATTGACAATTTTCTTTAAATCTGAACTTTTTACATTTGCTCTGAGCGGGTGAGTGTAACTAAATCTACCCCAGATATTAGTTGTAAAAATTACTTTGTACACCAGAAGACAGTGCCAATATAATCGAAATAAACAGAACATTTGAATCAAAGATATTTTCCGTGATAGCCGGCTTCTTTTTCGTGGTCATCGACCGGTTTCTGGCGTTCGCCTATCATCAGGATGTTTTTGTAAAAACAGTGCGATAACATAGACTTGTACAGAATAACCTTGGCTTTTGCAGAATATCCTTGACTTTCGCAGAATATCCTTGACTTTCGCATAGATTGGAAAACAAATTTGTCTTCCGGTGAATTTTCTTCGCATTTGAAATATTTTGTATATACAGTGAAAATAACGTTTAACATGAACGTTTTGAACGGATTGGCCAAGCTTTTTGAAATTATACTGTTAGAGCGCTTAAGTATATTTAGAGGGGTTATTTCAACGAAACAGCATGCATTCTTAAGTCAACGCTCTACGGTTACAAACTTGGCTTCATTTCTTCATTTTATAGTAGGTGAAATTAGTAATGGTTTCCAGGTTGATGTGGTTTATACTGATTTTAAAAAGGCTTTTGACCGTGTGCCTCACTCCTTGTTAGTGGAGAAACTGAAGTTGCTAGGCTTGTGTGGTCCTATGCTGAAGTGGTTTGAAGATTACCTTCGGGATAGAAAATGCCGGGTGAGGTGGCATTCGGAGGTATCACGTTGGTTCGATGCTGTATCTGGTGTACCTCAAGGATCACACCGTGGACCGTGGCTCTTCCTAATTTTTATTAACGACCTACTACTAAGGATCTTGAAGTTTTTCCATAAAGTTGCTTCTCAGTCGGACTGCATTATAATTCAAGATACCCTCCGCATTGTTTCTGACTGGTGCTGCAGTAATGGCATGGAGCTTAATGTTAAAAAATGCCAAGTCTTTTCTTTCTACCGTAAAAAGAGTTTTATATCATATCAGTACCTCACTGATGGCAAACCATTGGAGAGGACTCGAAACGTGAAGGAATTAGGAGTTACTCTGAGTCATGACCTCTCTTTCACGAATCAGTTTAATATGTATGTACGAAAGCAACGAGAGCACTGGGTTTTGTAATAAGGCACACTCGTGATCTTAGAGATCCCAAAGCGGTGCTAACTGTGTTTAATGCATATGTTAGAAGCCTTATTGAGTATGCGTCATTGATTTGGTGTCCTTACACTTAGAAGGATATAGCTAGACTTGTAGCTATACAAAACCGTTTTATCAGGACTTTTAACAAAAGGTTATCCAGCGGTGTTACTCATTTCTGCTCTCTAGAGTCTAGAAGACGTAATGCTGGTCTTTTATTCTTGAAGAAGCTCTTGAATGGTGAAATTGATTGCATGGCGCTACTTGCTGCCATTTCTTTTCATGTACCACCTCGCTGCTTGCGCAGTACTTCGCATTTCGTGGTCCCTGCCGTTAAGACTAATGCGCTGTTCAACGCTGACATCATTTGTAGAATATGCAGGTCATGGAATGAGTATATTCCTAGTGATGTGGATTTCCAAATGGCGTCTGGACTTTTCAAGAAACATTTTTGCATTACTTGAAGTTTTACTGTTAATGTGCATGTATTATTTTACTATTATTATATTTATGTATCACTGTATGTATCACATGTAATGACTTCAACCATAAGGCTTACGCCGTTTGTTGATAAAGAAGTATAATAAATAATAAATAAATAAATAATAACACAAAACGCTTAACTTGAAAAATCGGTTAACAAGAAATAATATTGCGGTCCTGACAGAATATTTGTTCCCAACATTTGTTTTCTTTTAACACGAAACAAATATCGCTTAACACGAAAAGATTTCACTTCCCGGACGAAAAAATAGACCGGTTTTCTGCAGTCACATGGTCATGCAGATTTTTTTGGTTATTTTTTTTTCCTTAGACGGAACAAAATAAACAATGGCTGCCACTGTTGCTAGGTTTTCGCTTGTCTTTGAGTAGGTAAAGGCACCGCCATTGTCAAAACTTTTCAGTTAGTTTTCGAATTCGGTGAATTTTGTGTTAAAATCAGTGAACTTTGCGTTTGTTTGTTGTTTTTTTTTTGTAATTTTAATACATAAACTTATTTTTTTACGAGTACAATGGCAGAGAAATCAGGACGAAAACAAACCGCTATTTTATCGTTTAACATGAAAAAATATTTCGTCCCCTCAGTTTCGTGTTAAACGTTTTTCACTGTACCCACACACACACACACACACACACACACACACACACCATTCGCTTAAAATTTTTTTTCCCGGGGCTTCAGAACATATATTTCCGGTAAAACCACAATTCCGAAAATTCAACAATCATCGCTCTCTGCTCGATCACTCTACCCTCTGTAAATTTTTCCTCCTTTATTCTGAAAAACAATTCATAAATTCAACTGTATTTATTCAACATTATGGCCTTGTCTACAATGTAATCTCCTCTGTGGTAGATTGGCCTGGAGGCAAAGGTTGGCTTTGAGTAAAGGTTGGAACCACCTGTACCTTTAAAGTTACAACATGAACAACATTTTGGATTTAAAGGAAAATTTGTTTATATACGTATGTAATGTAGGATGGGGCGAGAAATTGTGTTGGTGCGCTAGGCATTCACTTTGAATTTAACCCACCTTCTGCTCCTCATCAAGGTGGCCTATGGGAAAGAGCTGTCCAGTCGACCAAACATCACTTAACTCGTGTATTAGTTAATCAAACCCCTACCTATAAGGTATTGAATACTCTTATAATTCGGATAGAGGGCATACTCAATTCTAGGCCGATTTCACCAATGTCGAGTGATCCTCATGATATGACTGCACTTACACCAGCACATTTTTTGTTAGGTCGTCCACTGACTGTACCTCCTGACGCTGACCAAGCCATAATTGATTGTACCCCTCGCCAATTGCATTGGGTTCAGAACGCGATTCAGTCGTTTTGGACGAGGTGGAGGTCTGAATACCTCCCTTCTCTTATGCCTCGCCCCAAGTGGGCATCTTCTTCATCTAATCTTGCTGTGGGGGATCTGGTCCTAGTCGATGAGCCTAAGCCGTTTGGCCCTTAGGTAGGGTAGTTGAGATTTTTCCCGGCACCGACGGCGTCGTCCGCCGTGCTCGTGTCAAAACCTCATCCTCTAAGTTTCTACGACCTAATGTAGCTCTTATTCTCTATTTTGTTATTAATTAGTATTATTTATTATTATGTTTTCTTATCTCTTTCGAGCTACTTACCTTTACATACTTAAGTGTTGCATTTTAACCATAACTCTTAGCAAGACCTTTGTGCAGAGTGGTTAAATTCACTTCAACTTGGCTACTAACAAGTTCTCCACTTACTTCTAGGCTGAAACCAGGTAATTACGCTAGGTATTTTATTACATTTGCGAATACCTTTCATTTAATACTTTTGCATCTTTTACTTGTACCAGTGTGCAAAACCTTCTATTTGTTTCAGCTATAAACCCATATTCACTTATTTGGGTATTTTACTGCTTTAGTTTCTTGTAACCACTTTAAGCTGATCAGCTTGAGTTTCTTTTGCTTGCTAATAGCGTTTCTTCATTACAGAACTAAGCACCTTTCTTATACGAGAATAGCTGTTTCGCCTGGCACGTCGACATCCACTGCAAACGCTTAAATCTTCACATTATTTGGTCAAGGCTGAGGTATAATTCTTTCCCTATTCATTTCTTGTTCTATTTAACAACTATTTCGTTGTATAGTTCAATCCTTCACTGCGAAGGTGTATCCGTACCTTGACCCACTCCATTACCTTCTATTTTGTGACCACTTGTCTTCAGTTAAACTATTTCGCTAATTTCTTTTTAATCGTCATTATTCAGGTTACAGCCTGATGGTCCTCCGAATCGGAAATTGACACCCGCCTCATGGAAAAGGACATGGTGCTCGCTGTCCGGCTATAGAGCCCGTCCGTTTAGCGTGTAAGCTCGAGCATTGTGTGGTGTATTTTCTCCATGGCGACGCTACCACAATTGCTTCCGACTGGACTATAGATAGCGTCAAGCCTATTCTGCTCTAAGCTCTGTGCGGAGCGTTTAAATATAAAACTGTATTGTGGATATTGGAAGGTCAAGAACTTAATAAATATAGATTTCCTTGTTTGTTAACTCTTGATGGTGTTTTTCTGTTACCCCCCAGGTCTTCATTTAGGTTCTTACTTTTGGACGTTAACCTTTCCGCACATATTTGAATACCTCATTTTAGTTTACCGGATCAACCTTGTCTTTTAAATTTTTTTTTGTTTCATTGCTAGTTTGTTCTTTGTTTGGCTTTATAACCGCCTTAAATGAGACTTTCTTAAACTTATCCACTGACCTGTTTACTGATGGTGTTAATACTTTGTCCGCATAGGTGACTTTCTGCACCGAAGTGTTATTCATTGCCAATAGTTTTCTATTTAATTCACTTATTTGAGCTTTATAACTATTATGCACTCCATTTAAAGTTTGAATAGCTGACAAAATATCTTTTTTTAATTCGTTTTTCAAATTACCTCTCACAACTGTAACATTTTTTAATATATTTATAGCACAATTAAAACTTTGTTCATTATCGTCCGCCATCTTTTCCTGTGTGTGTGTTCTGTGTGTGTGTGTGTGTGTGTGTGTGTGTATGTGAACAGCATAGCTCAAAGACGAAAAACCGTAGAAAGTTGAAACTTGCACCATGGGATGTGACGGTGCGTTATCTGTCAAAATACCTCAACCGGAAATACCACTTTACTGGTTGTTTTTATGTTTTTGCGATTTTCTCAAAAATGGCTCCAACGATCTTCTTCAAACTTGGTATATCAACTACACATACTAACAGCTACCACTTTTATTTGAAACATTTCTCCGGCAAAATCATTTAAGGGCACTTCTGGGGGAGAGGAGGGGTTAGGTTTTCATCTTAACTGCTATTTCAGTTTATTAGACAATTATGTCATAATGTTAATTAGAATTAAATATGTTGTTGAAATTCCGAATTTGAAAAAAATCGGATAACCGGAAGTGCTTTTATTTTAACACTTTACTAAATGATTTTTTCACTAATTCTCGATTTTCTCAAAAATGGCTCCGACGATTTTCTTGAAACTTCTTATATAAACTAAACATGCAATGATCTACATCTTTTTTTAAAACATTTCTCTGGGAAAATTCATTTAAGGGTGTCATAGTTGATTGTACAATTCTGTTGGAGTCTTTCACACCAGATTTTTTTTCCTTCCAGTTATACAGTTTCTAAGTGCGGTTGTACAGCCCAGTGTCAGCATAATCAATTTATGTTGTGGTTGGTTCCGCAAAGCTGGAAAGCATCAGAGACATTTTCCGTGATAGCCTGCCTCTTTTTGTGGTGATCGACGGGTTTCGAGCGTTCGCCGATATTCAGGATATTATTGTCAAACAGTGTAATAACATAGACTTGCACAGAGCAAATACAGTTGATACACTGACAAAAATATCCTGTTGATGAGCGAACGGCCGAAATCGGTCGATGACCACAAAAAAAAAGCAGGTTATCACCGATAATGTGTCTGATGATAATCAATTAATTTAAAAAAATTATAAAATAAACCAGTAAGATTCATATTATATGAAATTTAATTTTTTTTTTTTATAATTATTAAACAATATGCCGATTTTTGAAATAAAACCAATACTTTTGTAAACCCAAAACGAATATAGCAAATATTTTAGTGTAATTCAAGTCTAAAAAACAATAATTACATGAATATTAAATATTTGAATATTAAAATAACATGAATATTTGAATTATTGAAAAGCAATTAGTTAAAAAATATATTTTATATAGGTATTAACAATTAAAATGCTTTATTAAATCTGATTACGACTCTACAGTAATCAAGTTTATTGTAATACGTATTATTGAAATCTACATTGAAGTACTCTTTCTATCAATATTAAAAGAGCATACATTTTATTTCATCAAGATTATTAAAATTGTATATATTTTATTACCACTGTGAGGGACTGTAAGTGATATTATTGTGAAAAAGTTTAAAAAAACTTGCACACGACTTTCTCTTACTGCAAATAACATAGCATTGATTTGTACCGGATATTACCTAGTTACAAAGTTCACAATATAATTGAAAAAGTATATAATATATGTGTATCCGAAATAAAATATAAAAGTCGTACCACCGGTAGTGGTAAACCGCTTTCTTCAAACAATTTTGAAATGTAAATTGGAAACACTTTGCAATACTTTCTCTAACTGAAAAGTAAGAGAAAGTAAAAAAAAGACAGACTTACAAAACAGACAAAGAAACTATTTTCTGAAAACCACTATTTCTCACTCAGATACAAGGCGCAAAGTATATTTACGAACTTATCGAACATTTGACACGAAAGCAATATATTTTGTCATAATAAGCAGTAGGAGAAAATAAAAACTGGTATAATTTCGAACACAGTTAAAGATAATTAATTGTTTAAATGAAAACGATTAACAAAAATTTCATTTCATTTTTCTGTTCTCTCAGTCAGAAAAAGGAGAAAAAAACAACATAAAAACGTCTAATTAACTTTCCCATATTATTTGCCTTAAAAAAAGAAACGGAAGAAACAAAAAGTAAATTAATTTTCTAGAAGAATTTTCTTTTCATATAAAAGGAAATGAAAGAAAAAATAAAAATATGTAAATATGAAAATTAATATAATCAACAAAAATTGTGAGCATAAAGAAATCTTTAATATGTGAGATGATAGTAGAAAAATAACAAATATTTACATTCACGGTTTTGCATTTCACAACCACCATTAGTAAAGGCACAGCTTGGTGTGATGTAGAATGTATCCTTTTATATTTATTTATATATATATAAGACTGTTTGCACAATTTCTCACATACAAACACAACACTTACATACAAACAAACAATGTGAACAAACTAGAATATAGCAGAAGAACTGTGTCTCTCAAGACACATGGTCTAATCTTTCTAGAGAGTTGTTTGGAGTAAATATTATTTCAGACTATGACAATATATTACCAATATTCTTTCATAATGTTATTGTTTTATTCTTCAACTGTTTACAAATTTTTGAAATTTATATTATCACAATTTTTTTTACTTTCTCTTACGTAAGCGGAAGTATTTTGTAAACGTGTCTAATTTTCCAGTTTTTACCGGAAATAAATGATTTGAGGTTCTCGGGCGAGGCGAACTGCCGCCATGTTGCCTTTAATGGGCAATAAAGTTTTGGGAAACTTTATTTTGGCATACTCATTTCCAAGGGTACACCCAAGTAGTCCCATACCACCTAAAGCTACCTGGTACGAGGTGATTGCCGGCAATCTAGCCTAAATGCCTGAGTAGTTTTTTAATCTCACTATAAGTAATTATTGCAACTAGCTCTGCCCGATAATTACTCCAATGTTTTGCGGTTGATTCTAGAATGGATGGTAGATCGGGAAGCTGTAGTCCATTTTGAGATATGAGATCACTTGGCAATATCTCTTAGTGAATAGACTAGTGTTTTCCAGGCTGAAGTTTATGCTATTCTTTGTGGTAATTTGAATGATCGGAATTTAAAAAGATTTTTGTGTCTGCTCCGAGAGTCAAGCTCCGTTAACCGCACTGAGTTCATGGTTCTTCTCTTTCACTGGCCGCATACAAAATATTCTAGAGGACTGGAAGAGCTTTTTTTCCTTTAAGGATGTACTTATTTTCTGGATGCCAGATCATATGATTATCTTGGGGAATGCAGAGGTAGCTAGGTTTGCCAAATTAGGACCTATCTTCCTTTTATTGATACCTGAGCATGCTGTTGGTGTTTCTTCGGTGACATGTCTGTGACGCTTCATAGCATTCCTCCATCTGGATGTGTTCAGTGGGTTGTCGCCAGTCTAGAACTCACTAATAGACTCACTAATAAAAACCAATCATTTCTATAAATCACATTCAAAGAATTTTCAACCTTCCCAAGCAATCGACATGTTTTGCAATTCTACCAATTGGTAGAATTTTTATATAAAATAATTTGTATCTAGAGAAATTTTTATATTTTCCGTAAGAGAAAGTCGTATGAGTGTTTCATACCAGATTTTTTAGTCTAGGAAAAATTTATTTTTAAGGAGGTTCTCACTAATAGCCCTATATGCAGCCCTAACGATCGTTAGGGGTGCGTATAGGGCTATTATTGAGTGTTGCTGTGTCTTT
The DNA here is from genome assembly GCA_011037195.1 of Triatoma infestans. NCBI lineage: Eukaryota > Metazoa > Arthropoda > Insecta > Hemiptera > Reduviidae > Triatoma > Triatoma infestans. The sequence goes on along the minus strand of JAAEAF010011514.1, from coordinate 42,228 downwards.
CACGGTCCTCTCTCAGGCAGCTGGTTTTCTTAAAAGTACCACCTCACTACAATAATATTAATAATTTAGATTTTGTTTGTTTGTAGGCTGTTAAATTCTTGATTTTGTTGTAGGATGGTTTAAATCCAATAAGTTTTTGAACCACATTCAGCCTGTATTTGTTTCTTTCTCGGCCTTCCAGAATCGGCATTAAGCGTTGTCTGCAGGTAGTAATTTGGTGTACGTGCCCATTCAGCCCCATTAATAGACCCACCTTAAAACACTTCGGCTCTAATTCAGTGGTCCCTGGTGAATTTAGGTTAAACAAGTTGCACAACCTCTCCTAGTGTTCATATTTAGTACAAAGTTTTCTGGTGTAAAAACACTCATACAACTTTCTCTTACTCGTATTAATAATACAATTATATACAAAATGGAAAGTTCCCTTAAAACTTCAAATTTCGCTCATTTGTCCTAATGTAAATATAGAGGTGGTGGGGGGGAGACAAGTACCGATCTACTAACCCAAGCAGATAGGGAAGTGAAAAGCGCGCCAATAACATAGATCCAACCCTATATTATATATTTGAAATTCAACGTCACAAATTTTCACAAAATTACCTGAAATACATTTTATCTGGAATAATGTTACAAATAAAAGTGATAGGCCTATATCTGTGCAGTTAGTATACCAATATTAAAAGAAATCGTTGTTGTGATTTACATATTATTTTGTTCAAAAACACAAATACACTCAAATAGAGATCACAAAAACAGTATTTTCGTGCCGAGGGAATCTCAAAGCTCGTATTTCCGGTAAAAACTCAATTTCAAAAATTTGACACGATCACGATACTTCCTCCTACAAGGAGGAGTAAGAGAAGAAAAATTAAAGTAAAAAGTGTGTTCCTAAGACCATTATTATGTTCTCATTCCAGTTAACCATTTTCTAGAAAAAAGATAATATCGGCAAATATGTCACGTACTTTATGTTAGCGTAAGAAGTGTGCAAGTGATGAGACGGGAATGGTAGGAGGGTAGTGAAAGGGAAAGAGGGTGGAAAAAAGAGATGTGACCGAAAAATCAAGAATGAAAATCGATTATTACTAGTCATTTGTATTCGGCTAGCAAGAGATAAAGTTGTCTTAAAGAAGGATGACTGTTCTAAAAGATCGTAAAGAGGGTAATAGTGGTGAGGGCCGGCTGTGATGAAGAGGAACTATACTGGGGATGGTAACAACAACAACAAGAACAGGACCTGGGATGAACGAGAAAGAGTGTAGAGGATGTTAAGCCTCTGGGTCGGGCGCCTTATCCGCCTACCATACTTCTTTTCTATGTCTGTTAGTCCTTAAAAGTAGAGAGGGATGTATATATATATATATATATATATATCTGTATAGAAGTATGGAATGAGGAAGGAGAAGAAGAAGTGGTGGTAGTATGTTTCTTACTAAAGTCAAAAAGTCCTGTTAAAGATGAGCCAAGTTTAAGCATTAGAGTAAGAAGTAGGAGAGAAGGTCTTTTTCGGTTTAAGGACTTGCTACTCTGTTTTACTACGCCCAGTGATGGGCGTTACTTTACCACATTTACTTGAATTTTATATAGATATACTCTTGTATAATTTACATCAACCCCACCCCCCCCCAAAAAACCGCGAGAAAACCAAAGTCTTCTTCAAGTCTGTACACTCCAGCTATATACCTGCAATCCTCCTACTTAGGGCACCACATTAGAACCCTCCAATCTGCCCCTCCGGAATAGCATTCCGCACCCAAACGGAGCTTAAAGATTACCCTATACTTCTTTCTATCTTCCTTAACATCTTTTTTTCAGTGCTTCAGATTCAAGGAAATAGATGCAGGTTTCTCTCCATCCTAACCCCACCCCGAAAAACAAACACATACACACGCGCCCTCTCACCCTTTATCAAATTTACCTCGCCAGACTCTCTATTTTCTTAATGGGTCTGCCTGGTTCTTGAATAATACATAAACTTCCAAGCCCTCTTGCAAACCCTGTACTGTGTAACCTTTACAATCTAAGAAATTACAACCTTAATCACTTTATCTCTTGTAACTACCTACTGAAAACATAACATCTTCTATCACCTATTTACATAATAGTTTTGAACATTTGCTTGTATTCTAATCCAGCACATGCAATAACGATATTTCAAAATGTAACTTTTATTACTTTCTATAATGTTTATAAAAAGAAATATGGCGATGGTATTCTTGAAATTGGGTTTTCACAAGAAATATAAGTTTTAGGGGGCCGAAATATATATATAAAAAAAAAAAAAATTTCAGCGAAAACTTGCCCGAACTTCACCATCGCCATGGAGGTAGCCAAGGATTGCAGAAGGAGTTTCCTCCATTGGACTAGAAATGATAATAAAATTACCTAAATAAACTTAATAAAAAAAATTAAACGCATTTAACGACAATTAGAAATCAGCAGTTTATCAGAAATTCGAGTATGGATAGTTACATTGAAATTCCCATCCAGGATAAATAATTAGAAAAGAAATAGAGCGATATATCTCCTTTACAATATGTTCAAATATATAGAATAATACCAATGTATAAGGTAAGATTTTTAACATCGGAGGTATTTGTCACTCTGGATGGAATCTAGTGGGTAGTAATTTCTCTGCAAACTGTCGATTTCGGCATTGTACTCAAGTGTGAGGATAGCTCCTTCCGGAATCCAGCAAAAATATTTATTTATTTTTTTTTGGAAAACAATTTTTAAATAAAAATGATTGGGCATTATAGATCTAGTTGGTATTTGAGATTAAAAAAAAATTTAATTGTGGCTCGGTTATCAAGAAAATCACACAGTCAGTAAATATACAGATATACACACACATACAGTCAGATCATTTTGCTGAAAACATTTTTCTCTATACTCAAGAAACCTCAAAAAATATATTATTTGTGATATAATGGGTATGAGAAAAAGAGAATTGCGTTTGAGAGGTAAATAAACTGGAAGTAAGGCTGAACAGTGTATAATGAGAAAGTAACACAAATTGCCAGGACCTTTACAGGGATATAGAAAATGGCAGTGAGAGATTTAGAGTGAGTGAAGAGAAAGGTCGTAGTTGGTTGCTGACGCGTTGCAACTGCTGTATAAACTGTTCTAAAGACTGTAGCGCTAGAGCAGCAGTGATTAACAGAGTCTCCCAATCTAGTCTGACCTAAGTAGTGAGTGAGTCCCTCAATTTTGTGTGTCTCTCTCTCTGCTTTAGATCCCTCTCTTCGGATCCTAATACGGTAAAAATGCCACTTCGGAAATTTATATGAACGCGATATTTCCTTTTGTAATTAAAATTGTAAGGAAAAGAAGTAATTAAAATTATTTCCTTAATTTAAATATAATTACAGTAACACAATACAAACTTAATTTAATACCTTATACATTTTTAAATTACCTTTTTCAAAACAAACACACGTGCACACACACACAGACTTACTTATTCACGTAATATCTGATTGGATTGAAAATACTAAAATAGAATCTTTAATTAAATATTCAAATCAAATAAAGCAAAAAAAAAACCGTCACGTGCACACTCTGTCCTTGAATGCAGGAAGTTTTATTTGAATTCGTGTATTATTTCAAAGCCAAATTGATATAGTAACATCCTATTAAAATTACCATTCATTGATAAGATTTAAAAATTCTGCATGCACTTTGTAATGTTATCAATAATATAATCAACTCTGGATTGTTATCAATATACGTAAGAACATATTTAAAATATAGTTTTTATAAAACTACAGAAATCAATTTTTACGTTGTTTTTTTCATTGCAAATATTTAATTTGTTTTCATCATCTGAACGGTATTAATTCCGCACTAACAATTCTAAAGCTGATGAATTCAATCTTTCTTTTAATTAATTTTTTTTTATCTATCTTCATAAGCATATAGAATTGTTTTTTTTTTTTTTAACTACATGTAAATTAGATGTAAATAGAAAAATATTAATCAATACCACATTGATTTATATCAAGGTAATAGTTGTTGCTTAAGCAAGAATGAATTTATTTTATTATTAGTAGGTAATTGAACGTCCAAAAAACGATGATAATCCAGAATTATGAAAATAACAAAGAAGGAAAATTGAGGATCTACAATTTAGAAAACGGATCTTGTAGAGAAGACCAGAACTAAACGGCAACAGAAAACGCTGCTTACTGATAAGACACTTCCCAATGAAAATTGCCGTTCGGCAAGATTTCATAGGGCTACTATTTCTAGGGGTTTAGTTTGATTTTTACTCTCTCCAAAGAATATAATTTTTTGTGGTTGGGTCCGCAGACTGGAGAACCTCAGAGTTAATTTTCCATGATTAGCCTAGTTCATTTGGTGGGCTATCACCGACCGGCTTTTTGGGGCTCTCATCTTGATGTCTTGATGTACAGTACACGCAAGATTGTGTGTGTAATGGACCACATATCTGCTCACCTCAAGTTCACTACATGTCTTTCTACCGTAAACTCATAGCAGGGGCAATTAAGGAGCGCATCTGAGAACCAGAAGAAGAAGTTAAGGAGAGTAGGAGCTATTCCAGCCGCCTGCTTTAAAAATATTACGATCCTTTACGAGTTTTCACCGGAAATACACATTTTGAGACCTCCTAAGTCCAAAAATGTGGTCTTTACGTGAGTATGTGAAGTTACCATAAATCAAACATGGAAATCCCAGGAAATTCACGCTTGATATTTAATTTAAGTACAATCAGGGGACCAGATATTAATATTTTAAACGAAATCGGTCAACCGGATGTACTACTTTACCGGATGTATTTTTCAGTTTTTTGCAACTTTTTTTTTTTGTTTAACGGTTCCAAAGATTTTTATTAATTTTTCCTTTCTCTTACTCCTAGTAAGAGGAAGTATTGTAATCGTGTCAAATTTTCGATATCGAGTTTTCACCGGAAATATCCGTTTTGAGGTCCCCTGAGTCCAAAAAAGTGGTTTGTAGCAAATGATCTGTGTGTGTGTGTGTGTGTGTGTGTGTGTGTGTGTCAGAATTCCACAACCGGAAGTACCACGATACTGGTTTTTTACTTTTTTGCAATTTTCTCAAAAATGGCGCAAATGATTTTCTTCAAACTTGGTACATCAACTACACATACAAAGAGCTACTACTTTTATTTGAAACATTTCTCCGGCAAAATTCATTTAAGGGCACTTTTGGGGAGGGATGGAGTTTGGTTTTCATCTAAAGTACTATTTCAGTTTATTGGACAATTAGCTCATCTAAATAATATTAATTAGAGTTAAATATATTGTTGAAATTCCAAGTTTGAAATAAATCGCGTAACCGGAAGTGCGTTTACTTTACCACTTTACTATGTTTTTTCAACTTTATCGTGATTTTCTCAAAAATGGCTGCAATGATTTTCTTGAAACGTCTTATATAAACTACACATACAAAGATCTACAACTTTTACTTAGTACATTTCTCTAGGAACATTCATTTAAGGGCACTTTTAGGGAAGGAGTGGGGTTATGTTTTTCTTTAAAATGCTATCATAGTTGACAAAATGATTATAACTCTATCATCCAACCAAAATTAATTAAAAATAAATAGATGGCCAAAATTCCAAGTTTTAAGAAAATTAATAAACCGGAAGTGCGCTTTTACTGAACAGTTTTTTTCAGTTTTCGAGGAATTTCATTAAATTTGGTACACTAAACTATAACATTTGTCAATTATAATTTTGAGAACTGGAGTAAGAGAAAGTTGTGTGAGTGTTTCACACCAGATTTTTTTATATACGCTAAATACATGTAGATATATGACTTTTACATTAAGATATTTTTCGCAGGTAAATTCCTTTAAGAAGGGATTTGGTGGAAAGAAGGTGTTATATTTTCCTCTAAAGTGCACATTTCAGTTTATTATCCTATTTTTAGTTACAATTAAAAAGAAATGTAACATTAAAATTCCGAATTTAAAGAAAATCAGCGGAACTTTACTGAAGAGTTTCTTTCTTTTCGGGTTTTTGTGACTTTTTCAATGAGACGCAATTGGGTTTCGTATACTAACCATACACACAGAGACCTGGTTCCTGTAGTGTCAGACATACCTTCCTTAAACACTGAGTTTATTATATGTTTGTCAATTTAACTGTGTAAATTGCAGTAAAAGAAATTCGAAAGTAAAAGATGGAATTGTCTCATCTTACTTTTATAGACACAATGCCTTTCTAAAATAGTCGTATGTATTAAAAAAATTAATTTAAATAGTTTTTCTATGTAAAAAATAAAGCTTTAAATAAATTTAGCTCTCATTTTATACAGAAAACTATTCTTCAAGAAACAAAGAAGGAAAATTAAACTATGTATTTGATTTTATTTGAGATAAATTCTATTTATTTTTTTCTAATTTGTTTTTATTTATTTATTTTATTTTCTCTCATTTTTATCTAAAAAGAGCAGAAATCACCTCTGAAGAGAAGAAATGAGAAAATCTTATTTACTTGGTTGGATGGTTAAAAAAACGGATAAATGGGTGGCGCTCTCTCTGAAAAGGGTTGTGTAGAGTGTAATTTACATATTAAAATTAAGAGAAGGACTTTCCACTCCTTTCTCGGGACGCCCTAGTTTCTGGACTAGACTAGGAGGAACTGCATTTAATCAACGAATGTGAATCTTGTAGGAGAGGCTGTACTAGGAAACCAACACTGTAGTACCACCCATTAACAAAAACTAGTATTATAATTCTTTAGTAAAATATACGGAAACATAGGGTACGGAATATTATAGAGGGTCTGTATGTATCCGTGTACATATATATATATGGGTGTTGTTTGGTAAGTATATATGACCGTAGGCAAATATATATGCGCTCAAAATGAGGGCCGTATGTATGCATATATGCTCTATATTTATATGTATGTGCGAGTATACTCTAGGAGTAGAGTTTTAATTATGTGCTTGACCACGCCTATCTTCAGGAAATTTTAAACATTAGATGTCCTTTCTAAACTTGTTTCTTTGCACAAAACGTTACTGAGGCGGTTCTACTGAGGTGGTAGATAGGTTGGAAGTGTGGGTTATAGTTGTAATTTGCTCAGACTTTATATTTAATGCTTAGAATTTATAATGTAGTTTAAAGAAAAACGTTTTCGTGAAAAACTGTAAAAACCATTGTAATGTAAACGAGGGAGCAAATACGCCACAAGCCGCAGCAAACGCCATCATCGTGCCACCAAGACCACTTAAAACTAAGACCACTTGCCAACCATCTCACACTTCTTGTAGCATCTCGCATTTTTTTTTTTCCAGGGAAAATGCTTTCAAACCATCAAGATTCAGATATAATGTTTCCTAAAGCTCATTAAATCTTGAAGCACGAATTTTTAAGCTACATGATACACAAACTTATTTTCCTTCTTCTTATTCATATCCCATTCCACCCCTGCGTATATGGGTTCCACTAATAAGACCCTTCCAGATAAGACCCTTCTTTTTTAGTCGAGCTCTGCTGCTCCAGTCCTTGTCTTTCAGGGGGAAACCATCTTCCCAAGCAGCTCTTGGGCTTCCTCTGAACTCTTGTTTCATAGGTAATGCTGGCATTCCTTGTATTATCCATTCTTAACAATCATGCAATCTCAACTTATTTCTCGTTGAACCAAAAATGTATGATTTTAATGGTTACCAGTTCCATGAATGAATTTGATGAAGTTTGAGGCTAATTATAATGCTATCTTAGGGAGGGAAGGTCCGCAATGCTGGAAAGCATAAGTGATATTTTCCTTGACAGCCTGCTTCATTTTGTGGTCATCAACAGATTTTGAGCCGGTTCGCCCATCAGTCTTGATAAACAGTGTGATAACACAGACTTGCACAGAGTGAAATCAGTTTATACATTCAGTTTCGAACACACGAAACCGGTTGATGACCACAACATGAAGCAGGCTATCAAGGAAAATATCTCTGATTATAATGATTTAAAATTTACAATCGAAAACTGTAATTACTTTTGCAACAAAGCTACAAAACGAATGCCAGTTAATTTGACGAAACCAAATGTATTATAAAATTTAATTAACACGATTTGAAACCCTATTATAATACTGTAATATTTATTTCTTTATTGAAACCAAACTAATATACTCTTATAAACTACAAACAAAAACCAAATATCTAAGTTGTACAAAAACCACAAACGAGACCTGAACTTTGTTTCTATGGAAACGGTATATTCTTTTATTTATAGAAGAGAAAGCTATCTCTCTCACTCTCTCTCTCTCTCTCGTTCAGTAAAACCTACAAAACTACATCATATTCTTTAGAGATTTCCTCTCCGTTCAAAACATCCACAAGAGAAATACTTTCCAATCCTCTTACAGTATTCAACATGCAATAGCCATTCACTTGTTGAACAACTCGTCCTATTTTTATTGTATCAAATGCTGTTCAGAGAGCTATTATTTCCTTTTACCATTTTAAAATTTACTATAACACGTGCCTTTATATATAAACCCTGAAACATTTACATATTATTATTACTCCAATATTTACAAGTATAATTAACAAACTTTGTCTAAACATGAAATTTTTCTCTTCAGGCTTCCGCAGCCATTGTCCTGTAAAATAATTAGGTCATCGGTTTGTTAAACGTTAGTTGTCGTTTGTAAACCAACTTTTTGCCCATAAGAAATTGGCTTCTTCAATGATGTGCCACCTTTAAAGCTGATACACCATTTCGCAAAACCTGAATAATCCATTCAGTAAAGAATTGGCCAATTTTGATCAAAATCTATTTGTTAGGTCCCATACTAAATATCAAGTTTGAATTTTCTACGATTTTTCGTTTTTGAGATACGCTATTCACAGCACACAGATCATTTTTTAAAACCACTTTTCGAGACTCAAAGGGCCTCAAAAGTTGTAAATCCAGTGAAAACTCGATATCGAAAATTTGACATGATCACAATACTTCTCTTTAGAGAAAGGAATTAGCTCAGTTGTAGCGCGCTGGACTAGCAACGCGGAGGTAATCCAGCATGTTCCCCTAGATTTTCTCTCCCTAGGATTTTCTCTTCTCTACAGCTCCGTTGCCCAGTCTTAGGCAGGGTTATTAGCAGCAAGATGAACAATAAAGTAGGGAAATAACTATCATTTTTAAATAAAATAAAAATGGTTTTTCTATGAAACCAGTGATGGACGATTTAATCGTAAATTCATACAAAATTTTTATATAAAATAATATACCCGATAAAACTCGATATACCTAAGTTTATACAAAGCATTCAACAACATCGTATATAAATTTCTATAGCCCATTGTTCTGTATTTATATACATACAATTTATACATATGGTAAATAATATCATAGTAGTGTAAAATTGAATAATATGAATATGTTTAAAGCAATGCTTTTATGTTATACAATGTTACAATACAAACAGACATACAAGCTGCCTCAATGTATCTACCCATAAAAGCTTGCATAAAAGGAAAAAAAAAAGAATCCTGCCACCAAGTTACACCCCTCTTAAAAGTGGACATTGCAGTTATTAAAATATTTCAATGCAGGGAGTAGTATCTTTTTGCTATAATGCATATAAAAGTTATGTGAAGAATATATTTGTTTAATTTTGTACATTGAAGAAAAATGTATATATATTTAATAGTTAACAGTTTAATATTATTTTCTAATGCTTAATTTAGGTAAATATAAAAAAGTGATTGCTACAAAACACTCACACGAATTTCTCTTACGGCAATTTTTCACAAATAAAACTGACATCATTTATGCTTCAAATTATATTTCTTACTATAGGACGACCAAAATTTCTTGAACATCGAAATGAGTGCGCTGAAAGTGGTGTACAGTCAAAGCAAAGACATTATGCGGTATAGAATTGGGAAGGTTTGCATGTTTACTTACTATTTTGGCTCGCGCGCTCGTAGTATTTATTCCAGCTTGGTTTAATTTATTTTATATAGTAAATGTCTTTTGTAAACATTGTATTTTTTCTAAGTATTTAGTGTATGCAATCTCCCAGTACTACAATAAAGGATTTTTAACCATTATATACTCGATAACTTTTGTATTTTTTCGATCAAAATCAGCTGTAGTTCCTTCAGTTACCGATTTTTCAGAAATTTTGGTCGATCTATAAGAAGTTTAGTTGTCTTCAATATTCTAAACTAATCTAAACGAGAATCCAACTTGATACAAAGACTTTTTTTGACGAAAGTATAACCTTATTCGGAACTTACCCGGAGAAAGTTTCAAACAAAAGTGATAGATCGCTATTTGTATTTGTAGTAAACCAACGTTAATAAAATTTGACGGTGTCTTTATGGAGAAATTCTAAGTTCTGAAAACACTAAAAAAAGATAAAACGTCTATATTACGGTAACGACTGTATTACAAATGAAATGATAAAAGTAATAGCTCCAAGTACAATGGAAGAGCTAGTGGCGCTATTGAATAGAATTCTACAAGAACAAACAATACCTATACAATGCCAAAGGGCAGATATAATTCTACTACATAAAAAAGGAGAATCCCACGACAAAAGTAATTACCGGCCCATTAGCCTGACATCGTGTATTAGTAAGGTCTTCATGAAACTTATCCAAAATAGAATCCTACCAATTTTAAATATGTATCAGCCCATTGAGCAAGTAGGTTTCCGAAGTAGATACTGTACCTTAGATAATATTCAAGTGCTAAACCAATCGATAGAGAAGTGCGAAGAATTTCAAATTGGACTCTACCTGGCCTTTGTCGACTTCACCAAAGCATTTGATTGTTTGGATCACACCTTCCTCTTCAATGCCCGTCAGAAACAAGATCTACCACCTCAAATTATCAATTTGTTTAAAAACATATACCAAAATAACTATGCAGTAATTTTATTAGAAAAACCGGGACGATACTTTAGGTTACAAAAAGGTGTTAAACAAGGCGATCCGCTTTCGCCCCTTTTCTTCAAGGCAGCTTAGCAAGAAATTTTTCAACAGCTAAATTGGAGTAAATTAGGTATAAGAGTAGAAGATAAATATATAAACCATCTACGCTTTGCTGATGATATTCTACTAATTTCTAAGACCTCTGAAATTGTACTTAATTTAAATATCAAGCGTGAATTTCCTGGGATTTCCATGTTTGATTTATGGTAACTTCACATACTCACGTAAAGACCACATTTTTGGACTTGGAGGTCTCAAAATGTGTATTTCCGGTGAAAACTCGTAAAGGATGGTAATATTTTTAAAGCAGGCGGCTGGAATAGCTCCTACTCTCCTTAACTCCTTCTGCTGGTTCTCAGATGCGCTCTTAGTTGCCCCTGCTATGAGTTTACGGTAGAAAGACATGTAATGGACTTCAGGTGAGCAGATATATGCTCCATTACACACACAATCTGCGTGTATTGTTTATCAAGACATCCAAATGAGACCCCCAAAAAGCCGGTCGGAGGCTAATCATGGAAAATTAACTCTGAGATTCTCCAGTTCTGCGGACCCAACCACAAAAAATTATATTCTTTGGAGAGAGTAAAAATAAAACTAAACCCCTAGAAATAGTAGCCCTATGAAATCTTGCCGAACGGCAATTTTCATTGGGAAGTGTCTTATCAGTAAGCAGCGTTTTCTGTTGCCGTTTAGTTCTGGTCTTCTCTACAAGATCCGTTTTCTAAATTGTAGATCCTCAATTTTCCTTCTTTGTTATTTTCATAATTCTGGGTTATCATCGTTTTTTGGACGTTCAATTACCTACTAATAATAAAATAAATTCATTCTTGCTTAAGCAACAACTATTACCTTGATATAAATCAATGTGGTATTGATTAATATTTTTCTATTTACATCTAATTTACATGTAGTTAAAAAATAAAAAAAAAAAAAACAATTCTATATGCTTAGAAGATAGATAAAAAAAAATTAATTAAAAGAAAGATTGAATTCATCAGCTTTAGAATTGTTAGTGCGGAATTAATACCGTTCAGATGATGAAAACAAATTAAATATTTGCAATGAAAAAAAAACGTAAAAATTGATTTTTTGTAGTTTTATAAAACTATATTTTAAATATATTCAAAATATGTTCTTATATTGATAACAATCCAGAGTTGATTATATTATTGATAACATTACAAAGTGCATGCAGAATTTTTAAATCTTATCAATGAATGGTAATTTTAATAGGATGTTACTATATCAATTTGGCTTTGAAATAATACACGAATTCAAATAAAACTTCCTGCATTAAAGGACAGTGTGCACGTGACGGTTTTTTTGCTTTATTTGATTTGAATATTTAATTAAAGATTCTATTTTAGTATTTTCAATCCAATCAGATATTACGTGGATAAGTAAGTCTGTGTGTGTGTGTGTGCACGTGTGTTTGTTTTGAAAAAGGTAATTTAAAAATGTATAAGGTATTAAATTAAGGATGTATCTTCAGACACATTATCGGTGATAACCTGCTTTTTTTTTGTGGTCATCGACCGATTTCGGGCATTCGCTCATCAACAGGATATTTTTGTCAGTGTATCAACTGCATTTCCTCTGTGCAAGTCTATGTTATTACACTGTTTGACAATAACATCCTGATGATCGGCGAACGCTCGAAACCCGTCGATCATCACAAAAAGAGGCAGGCTATCACGGAAAATGTCTCTGATGCTTTCCAGTTCTGCGGAACCAACCACCACAACAAATAATAAGGTGAGTTTAGCGAATAAAATAAATATTGTCAAGAGTTGTGTTTTTCCAGCGCTAACCTATGGTTCCCAAACTTGGTCCATCACACGAAAAATAGTAAAGAAAATAAATTCTACCCGACTGGGTATTATTGCAGACTTGCAATAGAGAGTAATCTACTTAATATAAGTAGACTTCAAAAAATAAGGAATAAAATAATAAGAGTCACAACAAGATTAGATGATGTGATGAAGATAATTAAATAATTAAAATGGAAATGGGCTGGTCACATTGCAAGACTAATAGATGGAAGATGGACAAAAACCTTAACAAAGTGGGTTCCAAGGTGGGGAGTAAGAAACGTGGGACGCCAAAAGATGAGATGGAAAGAAGACATTATAAAGGTTTCAGGAGAGAACTGGATGAAAATAGCTGAAGATAGGGAGAAATGGGCGCACCTGGGAGAGGCCTTTGCCCAACATTGGGCCTAGTTCCAAAAAAAAAAAAAGAAAAAAAAGTTTTTAAATAGTAAATTTTATCCGAATTTTTAAATTTTATTTGTATTTTACATCTGATTATTTTGTATTTTTGAAGGAATCAATAAAGGCTTTATTTATTTATATTTATGGAGAAACTGAAGGAAAAGTCTTAAACAACTGTTCAGTAAAATTGCACTTTCTATCAATCAATATTCGGAAAAATTCCGAATTTTTATAAAATTTTAATTTTAAATAATTTATACAAAGCAGAATCGAGCGGCGGGTGTTGGTGTAGTGGTTATGAGCACGGACTTGTAGGTGGGAGGACCCCAGTTCGAGTCCAGCGTATAACTGCTAAATTTTATATTTGTTTAAAAAATGTTAATAGTAAAGTAGGTGCTTCCGCCCCCGTCCGCGACACCTAATTTGGTAGTTGGACGTTAAGCCCGCCTGAAAAAATAGGCATTACTTTACTTTACTTACTTTAAAGCAGAATCGAATAATAAACTGAAATAGCATTTTAGAGAAAATCATAATACCACTTCCTCCGCCACCACAAAATCTCCATTAAATGAATTTTCCTGAAAAATATTTGAAATAAAATTCGCAACTCTATATATGTGAAATTGGTAAAACGTCTTTAAAGAAAATCGTTGGAATTGTTTTTGAGGAAAATGGAAAAAGAAACGGAAAAATGTATTCAGTAAAGTGATACATACTTTCGGTTGAAGAATTTTCACAGACAAATTTGGTAAAAACTTGATATTAAAACGTTTGACATGACCGAAATACATACGTCTTATCAGCAGTGGACAAATTTGTTGCAAAATTCAGATTTTTTATTCAAATTTAGTATCCCTAATTATAAATACAATGATGGTAGGAATACATGTCGGTTTTTAGCACCAAGTGATTGAATCTAAATACATAGTAGTCCAGAACAGAGCTCGCAAATCAAACTCAAATAACTTAACGAATTTCCTAAAAATCAGTTTTTCCGGAAGTGAAACTGTTTAAAATAAAAATTTTACTTTTATATCTAAGCAGTTATCATTCTTAGATGCAGGAAAATTATTGGAGCCGTTTCTGAGAAAAATTCAAAACAAAAAGAAGAAACCTATTCACAAAGAATCGATTTTCTGCAAATTTGGTGTTCAAACTGAATTTTTTCCATAAATCTTAACATTTATATGACCCTTCCTCCAAATTCTTTCTCTTGAAAGACAGAAATATTTAATTACCAAGAACAAAATATAATCTATAAATATAACTAAAAGTCTTAAGGAAATCATGTTTTAATTAATTAGAAATTAAGAAATAGGTTTATTATAAAACTAGGGGTTTATTGTAACTAATTTTGTAATAAAGAGTTCATTACTGTTTCTTTCTTGACTTGCCCCCCCCCTTTCTATCTCAGGCTCTCTTCTCAGGTTTATAAAAAAAAGATTTTAAGAGGGGTTACTTGAAAAAATACAACAGAGGGAATGGAAACTTTTTTTTGTTTTTTTTTAAGAACTTAAGTTTTTCATGGGCCAAGTGAGAAACAAAGTTGTAACGAACTTTATACTTACTACACACTAATTGATTTTTCTGGAAGAACCTAATTAAAAGGATAGTACCTGCCTGATTGAAACGGCACAAAGAATTTCCACAAAGTTATACCTTTTTCAGGATATAAGAGGAAAAAGGGTGGGAGGGGAGTGTTGCAAAGTAAGGGTGAAATCATTGTGGAAGAAAACTTCGTTTTTAGGGAAGTAACTTCAAAATCAAATCGATGCATTCAGTAAAGTTTATATTCTTCAACAATTTCCATATATTTTAATAAATGTAATAATAATTGTAAAACTTACATTTACTAACTGCTCAGTAAAGTGGTAAAACGTGAAATTTCTTACCTGAAACAATTAAAAAAAATAAATAATTAATTACAACGGTTCTAATCTGAATTCTATTAATTAAATTTTGAAAGTATAATATAATTTTGTATAATTTCACATTCTTTTTAGGTTTTATATCCTTTTTAAAATAGATTAAACTGTTGTAGAAAAAATATATTTAACAAGAAAATCAAGTCCTTTGTAACAACTATTTAAAAACCCATTTACGTTCGGGTAGGCAAAACCTGAACTCGAATGTTTAAGTGTAATAATATTTTAGCTCTCTTGTCAAATCAATAACTATAATTAATTTTAACCTTTTCCACCTTAGAATTAATTAAATATTTCAAAATAAACAATTGAAAATAATATATCGTCTATCAAATTAAAACCAATTTTTAAATAAAATATTTTTATCCAACAAATTAATCACATCCTTTGACCTAATTTTTACTATGTAATGTGACTTACTTCAAGGAAATGTGATCTGTAGAAAGCGTGACTTGCTAATGTGGTTAATTAAAGGAATGTTTGTCTTCATGTTCATAAATAAATTCTGAAGGAAGAAAGATTAATTTCCTTATATGTGACATAATTAAGTTGTATTTAATTCACAGTAATCAGTGTCACTTATATATTAATTAATAAAGTGATATATATAAATTATGCAAAATTCTAATAATCTAGTATGAGATCTAATAATATACTTGAAAGTTTGACCTCATTGCCCTCTTGGCTTTCAAATAAAAAGTTCCTGGTATTGTAAATTACTTGAATATAAAAAATTATCGACAATACCATACTTGGCTTTTATTCAATAAAACATCATAAATTAATGATTTAATGCCCTGGCTCCAATAAGTAAACAAAACAAAACAAAAAAATCATTTAAAACATTCACACGTGTTTCTTACACAACAATTAATACAATTTATTAGACAACGTTTATTTAAAATTGTTATGGTTACAAACCATTAGCTGGAATTTATATAAGGAAGGTGATAGCGGTTAACTGAGTGAGACGTTTTCAAGAATTTCAAAAACAATTCTATAATATTTCTACTGTATATTAAAATTATACAGGTGTTAGAACCATATATTGTACTGACTTGGTAATTTACTCGTAGAAGAAAGCATAGAGCTACTGTTCCCTCACAACCACCCAAAATCATTTCTCTGAAAAATGTTACAATTAAAAGTGAGAGATATTTATGTTTAGATAGTGTCAAAGCCTAAACAAAAATCGCAGAAAAATGGAAAGAAATACCATTCAGTGAAATAGCACTTCCGGTTAATAAACAGCTCCAACGATTTTATTTAAAAATATAAAAATGATATTAAAATATTCACCGACGGGTCAAAGGCGATAAATGGAGTAGGCGCAGCTTTCGTTATGAATGAGAGGCTGTACAACTTCCTATAAAGCAATATCTTAAGCATATCTACAGCCGAGTTATTCGCTATTGTATATAAATAAAGCCCTAGAACATATTCAGAACTGCAGTGAACCTAAGAAATATATTATTTGCTCCGATTCAAGGAGCTCACTGGAGATGATAGGTAATCGGGACTCCGATAGTTTATTAATTCAGTGCATCCATACACCCTTAGAATATGCCTACGAGAAAATAAAGAAGTCTCCTTTATTTAGATTCCCGGTTATGTGGGGATAAGAGATAACGAATCTGCCGACAAAGCTGCTAAAGAAGCGGCATCAATGACTTGTAGAGACGAACGTGTCCTTGAAGTCTATTGGAAAGCTTTTCTAAAAAAACAAAATCTTTCCAACTGGGAAAAGGAATGGCAATCAGTGCAGCTGTCAAATAAACTAAGGAACATCAAGGAAATGGCCAACTCAAATCGAAAATCTCGGCGAGAAGAAGTTGTCCTAGCGAGAATGAGACTCCGTCACACCATGTTGGACGCATATTCCGAATGCGTCCACAGCCGGTATGCAGCGCTTGCAATACGACATTAACGGTCCTGCATATTCTAGTGGAATGTTCGAAATATATAATCGGGCAGGGAAAAGTAAATTTACCTACCAGTCTTACAGATGTATTAGGAGACAATGAGGGCAATATCACTAAGACTTTCGAATATCTTAGGGAGGTTCATCTATTTCATTTGTTGTGAAACTAGCTGTACATATGTATGTGTTTAGTTGTTTGCTGGTGTCTTGTGTATAGGTATTTATTTTATAAGTGATAAAAGGGAGTAGAGGAATATGATTAGACCTAGATTGTGGGTTTGCTGTAGAAATTGTTAGACTGGTGGGTATGGATATGCATCTTGGATGAGTCCTTACAAATTAGAAACAGGTGCAAAGGACCATAGCTGTTGTGCACCTTAAAAAAATCCAGGCAAAAAAAAATTTTCTTTAAACTGTCGTATACTGTCGAGACTACATGAATACTTTTGAATCTCCCTTTGAATACTTTTATTTCAAAATATACGGGGGGGGGTTTCGAGGAATCTGAGAAGTTCATTGTGCTTGTACAATATTATTGGCGCTCTCTTCCGGCCAACAATTTAATCACCACACTATTTACCTGACTTGTTTATGTATTTATTCCCTCCCCACCTCTTTATATTTATGTAAGGACAAATGAGTGAATTATAATGTTTAAAGAAAAGTTTGCATTTTATATACCTACCTAATTGTATTTAGCAGTGAGAGAATGTTGTGTGCCTGTTTTTAGTGTTACACCAAGTGTCCTGTTTTCATTTTCTGAATGTACTTTCAAAAAAATTGACACAATCGCTACACATCTTCTTTCAGCAGTAGGGAGATGATAATAATAATAAAAAAAACTAAACATTACGATATAGGATTTTTATTTTCTCTTACTGTCGTATGAAAAACTTTTAATAGTAATAAATGATGCACCAACTTTTTGTTGGGTTTATTAATTAAACAGTTAATTGTTTATAACCAAAAGATGAAAACAAAAAAAAAGGTTTGTTAAGGGGTTTGGTTGTTTGTTTTGTTATAATATTTAGAAAATTGTTTTTGGTAACATTTGTTTGGGGGTGGGAGTAGTCCTGTTGTCTGTGTGGGAGGGGTTAGTGGGAACAAGCAGCTTATTAAACTTTGCCTCATATACATATATATATATTGAATGCATATCTCCCCCTACAATAAAGTACTTTTGTAAACATACCCAAAAAAGCAGCATACCAGGTGAAACCTAAAATTGGATACAATCTCTCTGTCTCTCTCACTCCTTCACCCTCTCACTTCAGTTTCCCTAAAATAATGGAATAACAATATTCCTATGGTACATATGTCCGTAACAAAAAGGTTTATAATATTCGTAATTAATTAATTTATATTCAAATTGTTTTTAGAATATAGTAGAAGGGTTATTATAATATTGTAATATTTGTGTATCTTAATTGCGTTATGGCTTACTTATATTTTTTTTTTTTTAATATAAATAGTAGAAATTTCATTAATATGTTTTTCATTAACTATGTGCAACTTAAATCAATGAGAGAAATCACTATTCACTTAAATAAAGAAATAATACTTCTGGAATCTTTTTGAATGCTAAGTTTTGTTCAGAAAGAAACAACCGACATTACTAAGGGAAGAGGTCCCACGTGGATATTCCAGGTTTTAATCCAGCAATGCTGCCCTTAGATTTTCTCTTCCTAGCAGTATTTACAGTTTACTGCCTGATCATGGGCACTGTAGTCTGTAGCTAGAGATATTGCTTGGAGGCTGGCGGTGCACTGAGAAGGCTTCGATGGGCACAATATATGTTTCAGGTCCTAGTACACTATTCGCATATGACAGTCTGTAAGTTATTCAATAAGTAATTCTGGCATCCTTAACACATCGACTGCTATGTCAATGATTTTGGATAATGGAACTATTACCCATAATTCCATTGAGCCGTGTGTATCTTATAGAATAGATTTTTAAATATTAGATTCGTACTTGTTGCATGGAATTAAACGTCAAGTTTAGCACACAAAAAAAATGTAAACAAAAATATATAATACAAAATTGATTTTATTAAATCCGGTTGATTATTATTAAAATATGAATAAATTTTACTTTTAGTAGTTATGAATATAGGGGTGGGGATAGCTAAGTGGTTAGTGTACTGGACTCCCACGCGGAGGACCCGGGTTTTAGTCCAGCTGTGCTACCCTTAGATTCTTTTCTTCCTAGGAGCCTCTACAGCTCACTGGTGATGGACAGTGTTGCCTGTAACGAGAGAAGACTATGTGGAAGCCGGCAGTGCACTGAGAAAGCTCCGGGCGCTAATGACCATAGATGTTGACGCGCCTTAAATTAAAAAAAAAAATTATGATAATGGATTTTTTTTTTAAGGGATTTGCTCTGCGACCTGAAATTTCTATTATGCCCTCCGGAGCCTTCTCAGTTCACTACCGGCCTCCGTTCTCTAGCTACAGATAATATTGCCCATCACCGGACAGTGAGCTGTAGAGGCTCCTAAGAAAAGAATGAATAATGGATAATCACTGGTTTTGATTCTTGTTCATGGAAATAACTTTTTCTTTCAAATATTTTCCTGCTCACCTTTCTTTTACTGCGGGTTATTCTTAAATGCTAACATCTTTAATTATTTAATGTTAAGCCCGAGATCTCCTTTTTAATTTTGATCTAACGGTACCCATGCCTAAGAGGATGGGAACTTCATTTATTTTGATTTGCCGTCATTTCTATTTTAGTGTTACCTAGAATTTTTCGTGATAAGAAATACTCATCTTAATCTTGTATTTATCTTATTTCTACTGGAACCAATCACAAGCATTATTTAGGTTGATATTTGAAATTTTAAATATTGGCTAAACACAATTCAATATTATATACTGGACCTAAAATAAATAAATTTATGCAAATCACAGTTTTTAATTTATATTCATAATTTTAAATAAATCACATATCATTCCATACGCTTAAACAAATAACCAACAGAGACGAAACACTGACTCGACTGTTGAGTCTTCAGAGAGACAGATTTCCCCACAACCCTCACAACTGTTTCCTACCACTAAGGGAAGTTCCAAGAACTTAGTCTGACAGTTAAATTAGCCAAATTTTGAAAGCAATGTTAACTGTTTTTTGTGTTGATGATGTTGTTTTCTAAGATGATTAATTGCTAAGACATTAGACAACTTGTTAGTTTTCCAGATGATTAACTTAGCCGAATAATAGTTCATTTCTTACTGGTCAGCTAGGTTCCTATAGCATTTATAATTCAATGTGAAAAGCCTAGCACAAAAACAAAAAAAAATTGCAGGCAGTTCGAACTTGATATTCCGTTTAGATATCAGCCAGAGTGGTATCAGTAAGTTATCTCACAAAATTCCTGAACCGGAGGTATCGATTTACTGAATGTAATTTTTTTTACTTTTTCTGATTTTCAAGAAAAATGCCTCGCAATGATTTTCTTCAAACTTTTTATATGAACAACAATATTTACCGCTATAATTTTAATTTGAAAAAAAAAAAATCTCTGCAGAAAATTCTTTAAGGCATTTTTTTCGGATGGGTAGGCTTTGGTATACGAGTATTCTTGGCATTTTGTCTTAATTAATGTTTTGTCAGTGTACTTTTCACTTTTACATTTTTCTCTATTCAACCCTACTAAAACTCCTCTAACACTAAGTATAATGAAAGTCTGTTAACCGGAAGTTCCATTTTTCTGAACAGGTTTCTGAATTTATTCGAGTTTCTTGAAAGTTCGTGTATTGAAATTGTGATTTCTGTAGTTAAGAGAAAGTTGTGTGAGTATTCCAATACCGAATTTCTTTCTTCTTTTTTTTCACTTTATGCTCCTCCTTTTGTTGTTGCAAAATAGCGAGTTTAAGAGAAATTTTCTCATTAAAATTAATAAAATATTTTAACAATGAATTGTTATACTTTTAATAATAACAAAACCCTTACTGGGATTGGTTTATCTGTTTTACTTGCAAGTAGTAAAATTATAAATGGATTTATAATAAAAATGATTTATTATATAGCCTCCTTTTTGAATGCTCTTTTAATATAAGCCAACCAGACAGACAGATAGACAGACACACAGACAGAGAGAGAGAGAGGGAGAGAGAATGAGAGTAAGATTGAGCAAGTGAACGAAAGAGAGAAGGGATATTTTGAACAATAGACAGGTGTGACTGAAATTTGTCTATGTCATATGCCAAGTAGGTTAGTAATTTCAGAGCAATACCACAAGTTATTGCAAAGCAACACGGGGCCCAGAGAAAGGCCGATGGTGGAATGTAGTTTCAGGGCCGCAAAAGTATGTGGTAGAGGCGCCCATTTTCAGACTGTTGTGACATTTCTCCCTATAATGTCTGACACCCATCACTCCTACTTTATATTGCCTTTCTCTTCCTATATATTACGTTTTTTCTTCCATTCTTTTTATACTAGAAAAAAAGTGGATGGAAGCAAAGATATATTTATAATAACACTGTTTACTTCCATTTTATTGCTATTCACTCTCTGCCTCTCTCTGTTTCTCCTAGCAAGGGGAAGTATAGCATTCGTGCCAGATTTTTTAAAATTGAATTTTCACCGGAAATACATGTGTTGAGGTCCATGAGTCCGAAAATATGGTTGTTAGAAACTAGACTGTATAAGACATAGCTCAAAAACTGTATATCACAGCAAGTTGAAACTTGATATTTCGTTTAAGCTGTTGCAGGAAATCCCGTCAATAAAATTTTCGGTCAAGATCAGTGAAACCGGTTGTACTCGCATTAATAAATAAATTTTTAATTATCTTTTGCGATTTTCTCAAAAAAACGGCTCACATTTTAGGAGGGTTTAGGGGGAGTTATTTTGAATTATTACTTTATACCAACTACACATACATATACCGACCTATATATATATATATGTAGATCGTGTAGATTTTCTTAAAGTTCACAGCAATTTACTATGAAAGCATTAACTATGGAAAACACTATAAAATATATGGCACGTGTTTATTCTTGAACCGAATAAATTCAACTTTTGATGAATTTTTATATAGTTAGTGAATGTTCGGCCATAGTGATAATAAAAATAAAATTTCCCCAAAGTTTCAATAAAGTTGTTATCGTTGTCAAGGCAAAACTCGTTTTTCTTTTTTAAAATATATGTGTATTGAATAGTATAAAGGTATTGATGAGAAGCAGCCTTTTGTTTATTAGTGATTCAAATATCTATCGTGCTTATTATGAATATTAAAAGGAAATAAAAAGATGTTTATGTGGATTTGTGTGCACACGTTTGTTGTGCGTGGGTGTAAGTATATGTGTGAATAGGTGGGAAGTTCATTCTAAGTTTGTTTATCATCAAAAGATCCGATTTGAAGGATTTCGAGCAATGTCAATTAAGCGGAACTTTATCTCTTTATTCAATGTTATTTTCCCCATTTATTTATTTCCCCACCAAAAAAAAACAACGATTTTCAATAAACCTTCTTTTTTACAATTTGATTACCCACATGAAAAGGTCTTTTTTCACCATGTTTGAAATAATTTTCCTACACAAATTTTATTTGAATGGATGTAAAGTGTTTTGGTCTAAAAACATACAATTAATTTTCAAAACATATACTTTTCGAAATACAGATAATTAATAAAGTTCAATGGTGCCCAAACACCAGCTAGTTCAGCTTTTGTATATTACAAACCTACTGACTCTCATTTCCTTTTTTCCTTGTTTTCTGCTATATATTGTGAATCATAGTTTTGTTACAGGCATTCGCCTATATTCAGGATGTTTCGATTTGAAACTGGGACCTCTGAACTTCACCCCATTGAATTTTTATTGCCCCTATAGACTACGTACAACAAAAAAACAACACATATAAACCCGAACCACAAAAATCTACACAATCATCAGAACACTCGACATCCACAACTTAGACAACATTTAACAATTCCTTTCTCTCGAGAACAATAAAAAGACGAAATCTAGATTTCTACATTACAAGTACTTGAAAACAACCTTTTAAATAATGGATTCCAATAACACGTACCTACATTTTTACTGACAAAAGCGGCTTCAACTTGGCTTTGTAGCCATCCGTAGTAACTGAAGTAATTTTGGTAAAGGCAATAACCACTTAAAAGTGTGATATTTTCCTGTGGCAGGAACCAGCTACTTGTTCAAGGTTTTTAGCGTTCCTGTTGGGTAGCCCAGCCAAACAAAACTGAACAACAATTTCACAGTTATATCTCCCACAACACTTATATAATACAATTAGGGTCTGCCGAGGTAGTTGTTGTGTACAACTAATTAGATTTAGCATAAACACATACGCAAACTCTGACTCAACAACACGTACTCCTTCAGTAATAAATACACGTAGTACAATTTACAGACGAACTACAGAGAACCAAGAGGCATTATATATCATTCAGATCGTAATAGATTTGGCTGTTTATCCTCTTTCCTCTTTAGCAAACTTACGACATAATGTTATTCATGGTTGTTTTTTTTTTTTTTTATTTCAGTAAAAGAATTAAGCTTAAACGGTAACCGAAGGAGGAGACTCATGGAACACTTTAGGTCGTGACTTTATTAAGAGTCTGGGCACTCCCTCCTGGAGGAAAGCAAAAGTATTCATTAAATCATTTCTCAAACAATAGCAAGCATTAGTAAAGCGCTTTAGTAAGATAATAGAATAATCTAACAAATTCTGATTCATAACAAAAATTAAATTTTCATAATATCGACAGATTAACAGAAATACCTTTATTGATTAGATAATAAATTAAAATTCTGAAGTGAATGTCATATAACTTTACCTCCATCATTATTTTAGTAATGAATTATTTAATCTAGCCTAGATCAATCTTTCATCTCAAATATCTCAATTATAAATGAATAAATCGTAAAATATTTCAAATAAATATTTGCTATCGATCTTGTATAAAAAAGTAACTAATTCTGAGAATATATAGGTAATAAAAACAACAATAATATAAATATAAACATAATAATAATTAAAAAAAAAGGTGTGAAATACTACTTGAAATATCATATATTTTAAAAACTTATCAGGCATTGCGGCATTTATATAGGGAACAAGTAAGGGTCTTCCTATTAAAACAAGACCATTTCCTTTTCCCAAGAGAATTTCTTTCAATTTAAAATTAGTGTTAGATTTAGTTTTGATAAAAATGTTTAAAGAATATCGACTACTCTACCCTTCTCCGTGTAATGGTAGGAGTGAACGTATTAATAGTACGAATTTATTTATCAGATGAATGTATATATTAGTATTTACGTTTTTTATGCAGCGAGTGATGGAATGAATGAGGGTTAATATATTTTCTAGCTTGAGGTTACTTTAAAGAATGTAAATATATTTCTAAAAGTACTTTCTACCGATGCAATTAGCCACCAAACAAGAAGCTAATTATACCACGAATAAGTTGATTGAAATAGGTATTGACTTTAATTAAATAAGTCCATTTATCTATCTAAACAACATTTAAATAAAATAATGATTAATATGAGTGAAGGTTTTCAAAAGAGAAGACCTACCATGATTTGTTTAAATAACGGATGGAAATATTTAGGTATCTACATTTTCCATCTCGCCTGGCTCAATAATCTAAGATGAGCTTTGCGAAATCATGTTCAGGGAAGGGATTAGCTAAGTGGCTGGCGCACTGGACTCCCACGCGGAGGACCTCGGTTTGAGTCCAGCTATATGCTACCCTTACATTTTTCTTCCTAGGAGCCTCTCTCTACAGCTCACTGTCTGGTGATGGACAATGTTGTCTGTAACGAGAGAACCCTGAGGCCGGCAGTGCACTGAGAAGTCTCTGGGCGCCAATGACCATAGATATTGACGCACCTTAAATTAAAAAAAAAATCATATATCCTGATGTTTCACCATACCTTGCTGGTCAAGGTAACTTTGTTAGAAAAACAAATCATGTACCTTCCCAGATTGAGCAGAAATGGTTCGAGAAGAAGAAACGAAACTATATCCGTAACAAAAGTTTTGTTGGGAAAAAACATGAAATATGACGTAATAATATTATAGTTAGTAATTCTATAGTGTATCTTTCGTAATAATTACAAAGAACATATATTATACGATATTAAAGTTTATTTCTTGTATGAAGTTGGTAATATTGAACGTTGTTTGTGTTTGGGTGGGTGCGTGTGCGTGTGTGTGTGTGAGAGGGAGAGAGAGAGACAGAGAGAGAGAAAACTAACTATAAAGAAGATAGCCCTAGATATTGATATAGTATGTGGCAGAGGAATTGGGTAAGAGAATGTGCCTAAGTGAAGTGAATGTTGTGTGCGTGTGTAGGGATGTAACTAGTAAAGTAGTGAGATCACGTAGACTCCTTGTAGAGCACGTTGTGGGTAAGGGCGGCCACTGCTGCCACTGCTATATAGCCTCTGCCAGGCAATACTATAGCTGCTGCTGTACTATTCTGCTCTGCTAGTACTTTCTAGTACTGCTCATCTAGGGATATATTAA
The DNA here is from genome assembly GCA_011037195.1 of Triatoma infestans. Classification (NCBI taxonomy): domain Eukaryota; kingdom Metazoa; phylum Arthropoda; class Insecta; order Hemiptera; family Reduviidae; genus Triatoma; species Triatoma infestans. The sequence goes on along the minus strand of JAAEAF010011514.1, from coordinate 16,723 downwards.
TTAAAGTTGGCAGACCTGCTTCACTAAACTACTGCCCGCGCGCTCGTTCACATGGGAATATCTCCTCATTCACTCAATTCTATACACTTCTAGCTTCAACTTTATTATCGCTTCAACACCTCCTGACTTTTCACCACTCTTCCAGTTTGATGCCAACTTTCTGCCAACTAATATACCACATAAACACATATTTTTAATTTCTTTCTTCTAAACCTTATTTAACATTACTTTCCTGAAGAAGATTCTAGTTCAATTTAAACAATTGGATTAAATGTCTATAAATCTTTTATATTACTTTTTGTATCGGGGGCTACGGTGTCTGAGAAATAGCAATCAGAAACCTTTTTTACTGTTGCTGTTTCTCTCATATCTCTTTTCTAACCTGCGAATTCGCTCCATTCGCAGGCTTTCCATATTTGGCACTCATGCTGCTTTAAGAATTAGAAACGTAAGTTCTCTTCTTTCAAATAATTATGTATAATAATTATTACCTTGGAATCTATAATGGGATCTTGGGGGGTCAGATAATTCATAAACTAGAGACTTAACTTCCTGTACCGCTTTCCACTTAAGTGTCATTTCATTATATTATATGATTCTATCGTTTATATAATATTAATAAGAATTTAATCGGTGGCCAAAAATTCCGAGTTGAAGAAAAATCGGTTTACCAGACGTACCACTTTTATAATGTATTTCGGATGCACATATATGCACTTTGAGTTATATGGAAAATTTGTAACTAGCAAAATAAATAAATAAATAAATCATAAATTAAACTAGCTAAATTGCCGTAAGAGAGACTCGTGAGAACTTCAGAATTTATTTTTTTTAATTTAATTTAATTGGTGATACACTCATTGCTATATTAGTCCAAATAAATAAAAACAAAAAGTCAGATTTGGAAAAATAATTATATATTTTTCCATCAAATTGATGTTAATAAAACTCCAATTTTCCATTTCTCGAAGTAATTACTCAAGAGATAAATACCAGTTTTACATCCTGGCCAAAGATATGACCTGCTTTCCTATTATTATTCAGCCTAATTTAACTTTATACAAGAAGAAAAGAAAAGTGGGTGGAAAAAAAAAAAATAGAAAAGAACCTGGAAACTTTTTCCTGTTTGTGAAAGTATCAGCGAGAAATAAGTTTAAACTTTTTTTTACTGCCTTTTATTGCCGGCAACAGGAAGTATTGCGCGAGCGTGTCCATTTTTTTTTTTTGAAATTGAGTTTTCACCGGAAATACAAGTTTTAACGTCCTTCTGAATATGAAAAAAATAAAAAGTGATGTGAAACATTCATACGACATTCTCTTACTGCGGTTAATACTGTCGTAAAAAGTTTAGCAGTCGCTAGAAGCTAATATTTTTGAAAATTAAAATGAGATTCAGCAAAAAAAAAAAATATATGCTGTGAAACACTAATACGACTTTCCCGTAGTGCGAAATGGCAAATTTTCTTCACGCTTACGATTCTGATTAGTATTTAAAATCGTCGTACTTTTTATAGAGAAAATCACAAAAAACTGAAAGTGCTTTTCAGTAAAGTCGCACTTCCGCTCAACCAATTTTCTTCAAACTGGGAATTTTATCCACTTACATAATTCTAATTAATATTATTTAGTTGACAGAATTAAATAGCACACTATTGAACAAAAATAGCACTTCCGCTGATCCGATATTCTCCAAACTCAAGATTTCGACAAAATATTTAATTCTAATTAATATTATTCAGTTGATAGAATTGTGTAATAACTGAAATAGCACTTTAGAAAAAAACCATAACCTCACCTCTCTCCCAAAAATACCCTTAAATTAATTTTCCCGCAGAAATGTTTCAAATAAAAGTTGTATCTCTTTGTATATGTGTAGTTGATAAGTAAAGTTTAAAGAAAATCGTTGGAGCCGTTTTTAAGAAAAATCACAAAAAACTAAAAATAAAGTATTTAGTAAAGTGGTACTTCCGGGTCATAAATTTTGCTGGGGTCGTGCCTGATGGGGTGGTAGTACGATGTACCAAGTTTGACCTTCATTGCAACTTTTCGTTTTTGGGATATTCTTTTCACACACTTGTACACACCCACATACACACCATTTTCTAAAAATCACTTTTTTCGACTCAGCGGACCTCAAAACGTGTATTTCCAGTGGAAACTCAATCTTAAAAATCTAGCACGATCGCAATACTTCCTATAAAAGCAGTTAGAGAAAGTAAAAAGGTTATATAAAATTGCCAGTATTTCTATGGAAGTTTCAATGGAGGAGAGATAGAATTCTATCTAAGACATTGAATAATATAATATTTGGCTCCTTCTGCCATTTCTGGGCGATATATGATCTGGATACGATCTGAGGAAGGGCATGGAATTGAGCAAAAATAGACTAAACATGTTTCTTCACGCAAACACAAAGGACATCTGAAGAAGATACGCTCAAAGCGTGATGAAACTGCAGATTTGGTTGAGAGAGAGAGGAGTCTCCACCTTCTTCTCATCTCTCTTCTTTTGATGCAGTTATTGTCAGAAAAGTACTGAAATGTGCTGGTTTATCTGAGCAAAAATAGTTTGCTGAGCTAAGGGTTTTTCCAAAGGATATTGCGTCTCAGAGGGCACCTGAAGGGGCAAGTAGGGCCAGAAGTAATGTTGCAGGTTTTTTTAGGGGGAGAGATAGAAGAAATTCCAATAATTCTTCTGATAGAGTGTGACGTTGCCATTTAAAGAAGGATCCGAGAATAGAAGTTTACCAGGTTTCAAAGAGGATATATAGCTCTTGGAACCGTTTCAGGTCAAGAAAATTTCTAAAAGGAATAAAACAGGATAGGTTTCTTTATACTGAGTATATCCTCAGAGTCAAGGCCTTAGCGTGACTTTGGGTGCACAGTTACCCTATGATCCCCCAAAAAAATAAAAGATCAACTAAGAATTTGGTAAAAATCTCAACCTTGAAGAATATTTTTCAAAACTATCTTTTGAGATAAGAAGAGAAAGGCATGTGACTGTTTCACATCAGATTGTTTATTTTTTTTTTGTAATTGTAAAATGGATGTCAAGGATTGGCCAGAAAAACAAATGCCCACCAACGTAAATAACATCAAACATCAAAGTTTGCTAAGAACCTAAAGAATGCAATAAATTTACCGAAACATCGGTGAAAATTTGAAAAATTATTTTTAGATCAAACCTTGACACCATTTTACAATATCAAATTCAGCGGTCTTAAATACGTCAATATTTTTTCTTGTGTCCTCTTTTTTAATGTGTTATTTTTTCTTTAAAAAAAAATAATAAATAAATAAAAAGAGTTTTGATAACGTTAAAAAAATTAAAAATGAACAAGTGGAAGGAGGAAAAAGATAGTAGATACGGTTCCAACGAGTACTATGCTAACTCTCGAGCGTTTCTCTCTCGCCCTCCCTACTCTATGAGAATCCTTCCTAGTGACAGTATATCGTGCAAACCAGGATAGTCTATAAACTCCAACAACTAGGGAATTCCGTGACATCTCCTGTCAGTCTGGTTATTCTTATTTTCTGTTCACTCCTTACTTTAGTCCCTCACCCTTTTTCTCTTTACACTGACTTTCTCCTCCACGAACACATATACACACACGAAATACAGAAAACTTTGACGGAAAAATTATACTACAATATCACGTCAACTTATGAACTTTTTTTTTTTAGTAAACAATCAATACCTTTTCTTTTTCTTTCTAGTTCCTAACAATTGTTGAAGTATTACATAATTATATAGAAGACGTCTGTATCATAAAGTTAATCGTTTACGCTAAATATCTGAGTAGTTTTTATTAAATTATATCGATTAAACTACATAAAACACCTTATTGCTCATTTATCTCACTGCCTTCATGAAAATTATTTAGAAAAATAAATAAAACGGTAGAAAAACTGATCTAGTATGAAATAATCACTTAGTGTAATTTTTCATATTTCTGTTGAACAAATTTTTCTTAAAAGAAATATGTAATTCTATATTTACTAAATACCTTATTCTCCTTCTGTTTCACTAGATGGTTGAATTGGGACATTGTACAGTTCTGAAATTATAGAATTCGTAGCTCCGCTAAAATCAATTTAACCGAAAAATAATATCCAAATAAAAGAGATAGAGCTTTATATATACATATTTGTGTGTGTGTATGTGTGTAGAAATTGTATGTGTCCACGAAATTTTATTAGAATTGATAAATTAAAAATTTGAATACAATTTATTAATTTAAATTTGGTTTTTAGAGAACGGTCTTCCGCTTCATCATTCTCACTCACTCGCTCTCTCTCTCTCTATTGTGTGCGTTTGTTAAATGTATGTGTACAGTATAATTCAAAAATCGATTTCAATGAACTTTATATGAATACTACACACACACACACACATGTATATACTTACATATAAGTGTGTCGTCTTTTATTTCATACATTTTTCTAGGAAAATTCATTGAACGAAATTTTCTGGAGCCTGGGCTGTGTTTTCAATAAATTACTTTTAAAATATAGTATACGATTCTACCGTAATGTTTAGAAAAAATTTTGCCAAAATCTCGTGTTTAAAGAAAAATCGACTTCCCGAAAGTGGGATTATCCTAAAAATGGATTTGGGGGGGGGAGATAAGAGTTGGAGTAGATTGATCAGCACTCACGTTTCACTCGTATACTCGTATTACTATAGCTGAACATACTACAAGGACTTTAAAATTAGTCGAGAGAACAGAAGGCAGGAAATAATAGTTACATTAATGGCTGATTAAATTATTTCGTGAATTGTTATATTGGTTCAATGATATTTCAAGGATTACTTAATTCTATTTATAGAGTCTGTTGTGCAATTGTATTTTTTATAATTGAGCCATTTTATTAAATTTTTGTAATGACTTTGTTATACTTTAAAAATGTTGTAATTTGGCTTTATATGAACTCTAATGTGGATAAGTCTCATGGATGTAAACAATAAATAAATAATTAGTCGAGAGAATGTAATGGTGTAAGGCTAATAAAGGGGACCGACGTGACTGTCTAGGCTGGCGAGTGTTGCCCTCTAGAAGATTAAAAATACGAGTATTATATCTCTCTGTAGAATGTTAGGTCGGACTCTTCTTTATCTCAGCTGGAGATAGAATCGGAGGGCTCTTGACTTCCCAGTGTCGTATAGAGTTTATTATGGTACAAAGTACTGTTACACTTCCTTTGACGTCTTAGGTGACTAATAGGTGGATGTCTTGAAGTTTCAGCACAATAGAAATATCTCAAGAGCGAGGACAGGGTCACTAAGAACTTATAGAAAACGCTTGTAGACCAGTCCTATGATATATGCATCGACGTTTTTCAGATTTCAAAGAAAATTCTTCCACAACATCATATAAAGGATGGCCCAGTCATGGAGGCAAAAACTGAAGGATTGGTGCAAGAGGCTGACATTTATGAATTATTTTAAATTAGGCAGACCCAGCTGAGCTGGACATGTGGAAAAGCATGTATTAAGACGAGGAACCCCCCAAAAAAGTGCTGCACGACATTCGAAGAGTAGGCCATTCGTTGGTGTTGTAAAAGAACTCCGTACAGCATAAAGGCAACTGGCGGTTCTCGTTGGCGTCGTCAGCCAAGTCTCGCGCAAATGGGTTTTGTGGCGTCATTAGAAGAAGAAAGTGGGACTTCAGTAAATAGATCTGTTTCAGTTTTTGCAATTATTTTTCCTTCCAAAACAACTCCAACGGGTGATTTAAACTTGATATACTTGTAATTCTATCGTCTTCTATGTGAAGGGTCCTGGTTTTAAGAAACTTCAAATGTTTAAATAGTCCAATAACTGAAAGTTTATTAAAAACATTCAAAATGTAATTAAAATAACAATTTAAATAAATCAAACATAAATGAAAAGTAATGATATAAACCTGAATAAACTGAATTTAAGGCTCTTGTTTACCAGATTCGTAACCAACTTGAACCAGCAACCTTCCCAAGCCAGTAATCGACAAACAGTAATCGAATTGTAGTTACATACTTATAAAAATTTATTGACCTATTATTTTTGTTTGACCCCCTACCCCCACTCCACCCCGGAAAAATATTATTTTATAGTAGTCTGTGACAGCAGGAATGTTGCATTTCTTATTAAAGTGCCAATTCATTGTGGTGTGCAGGTGCTTCCACCTGGTTAATATTAAATGCAACTGAAATTTTCGTAAAAGTTCCATGTTTTTAGCGAAATATTTGACAATTGCAAAAGAGTGAGCGTTTCATAACAAAATAAACAAAATATCAGAATTGGAAATTAATTTTATAATATGTGTATATGTTAGTGTATTATATATATATATATATATGTGTGTGTGTGTTAAGTAAATAGGACAAAGTTTACATTCATTGCAACAGTTGACAGTAGATGAAATAGATGATGAGTTTAACATTCGCTGATGATGGAATTGGTTTTAGTAGAGTGTTTAGTAAACATTTCCACCAACAGTAACATTGGTAGTGACATTGGTTTCTAGTAACGTTCGTTACAATACAATAGACAAGAACATCTACATACAGACAGTGAGAGGTAGAGAGTGAGTGAATATGTTTGGAGTTGAATAGAAAGGTTGGACCAAGTGTTTGAGTGTTACCTAATGGTAATAACAAAAAGAGGGGGTGAGTAACAGAGAGAGAGAGAGTGAGAGAAAGAAAGAGAGATATGAGTTCATCAAAAGAGAGGAGTTAATGATGACGTAGTCGTAGAGGAATCAGCTGATAGTGTTTACTAAAGAGGGAAATGGTTGATCTACATTATGTATATATACACTTTCCCTCATTCAGACTGATTGCTTACAAACTAAATAAATTAAATTGAAAATTGAAAGTAAAGAGTTCTACTATTCGCTCCGGGAGCCAATAACCATAGATGTTGACGCGCCTTAAATTAAAAAAATAAATATTACTGCATTAAATTAAAAAAAATTCCTTTAAATCATTTCCAATTCCTTCATTCCTTATTGCCTACCCCCCCGCATAAAAAATTAAAATAATTAATTAGTTAATTCTAACTAATTAATCTATCGTTCTGAGTGCAATATTAAGATATTGCATCCTTAATCTCGAACTTCACCCCAAGCACATTGACCGGTCGCTGTGCGCATCCCACACAGAAGCAGGTACATTCATACACACACACGCACACACACATACTTTCATTGTATGTTCAAACACTCTCATTCAAAAATCGCAAAAATTGATGAATTAGAGCAATATATGCGTTCCTATTAGCGGAATATTTCTGTGAGATTACGTCTAGGTTTCAATGAAGCAGGTTGACATTATCCATGGAGTTAGCTAGTTAATGTTACAGTTAGAGTTATTAAAACTTTATTGAAATTTTAATTTATTTCACTTTTGTAGTATACCTTGATTATTGCTTCGAATTACTGGTATATCCAATCAAAAAATGCTTTGAGAGTAAAATTAAAAAATTTTAATCTTGATCTAAAACATTTACAATTACTTACTTTTTAACAATTACTTAATTACTTTAACAACATTTACAACATGTACTATTATTAGATATTTTCAACTTTGTTTACAATTATAGTAGCTATACAGAAAATTGTTTATTTTTTCGAGCTCAATTTACAGTATACATAAAATAAATTTGTTTACAGATATAACTTAAACAAAAGAAAAAGTATATCAAGGCAAGCAATATTGTATTCTCAATTAGGAAAGTTTTGATAAGGTATTCGATATAATTAGACTTAAAAAAAAAAAAAAAACAAATCTTCGAATTTCTTAAAGGAAGTTAATTAATAAGGAATATAAGAAAGACAAAAGTAAATGGAGATATAATTTATTCGATGTTCACTAATTAATCAGATTATATTACCATAAACCATTTTATTGTTATTATCAATGGATGCCCGGAGACTCAAGCCTATTTGGCTCTTGTTCCCCCCAAACCAACTACTTCTAAGAGGCTACACCAGCAATCTGCCTATCTGACTACAATAACTTAAAGATATATGTCAATGATATCCTATTCAAGGAAAGAAGATACTTCAAATTTCCCTTAGTTTTGAAACCTTTATTAATCGTTTAGCCTGGAGAGACACTTCTCCCTGTATCGCTCCAGTATTTCTGCAATTCTTTTTCCCTCCATTGTTTGATCTCTCTGTCACAAAATTGCATGGTGACGGCTATTGCCGGCTGATAGCCATAAAACGTTAATGAGGATGCTACCTTAACCAACTGGGCAGCCCTCTTTTTCTATGAATAGTTTATATGCAAAGTTTAACGTAAATCGTTGGTGAAAAATGGTAAACAGAAAGAATAATTCAACCTATGTATCGATTATTATGATTAACGGAATAACAATTTTTGGGCTACCATGATTTTTTCTTCTTTATTTGAGACATTTTGTTCACACATACACATGTTTGTACAACCTCAAAATAAGTCACTTAAACCTATCAGATTGACTTGAACAATGTGCATGTACAAGAAATTAGTCATCCATATTAGTAACCCGACTTGGTCTAATGTATTTGTGAAATTGAAATGGATGAGTAAATAATTTGTAACATTTCGTATTGTACAGATATGTAACATACTTTATTGGTAGACTATCTTTAATATTGATGACTGAAATTCCACAAATAACAATACCGAATGATTACATAAAAGGTATGTTTAACCTTGTAAAAACCTTGTAAATCTATAAATATGCACTAATTAATAAATCATAAAATATTTAATTATCTATTTAGGAAACTAAAATTCATTTAACTGATTTATTTGAGAATTAAATATGATTTTTAATATTTGAATAGTAGGATTAATTATTTACGATTGATTTATTTCTCTAAATAGCATACGCTTACGAAAAGTTCATTATACTTGAATGACTAAATTGTTTTTTAATAAGTTTCTGATATATCTATATATTCCTCAAGAGCTCCGTTTCCATGACATTCATCAAGTTTATATTTACTCAATTTTACAATAATAGTTATTTTTAGAACTTAAATTTCTTTAAATTTAACATGCTTTTTATAACATTATTTTATGAGAATATATATTATATCTACATATATTTAGACATTCATAACTATACAATTCACTATAAGTCAATATGTTGCAAGAATGGTTACAGGGCGTGAAAAACTTATTAGGAGATGCCTCCCGTATGAAAGTACCCCTTATAATATTTTATTAATCATCGGTGTTAAGTGGAACAAAGGTGATGGTCAGCGGGACCAGCGGCGTTTTAGTCATCTGGGCGAACATTTTTTTTTTTTTTTTTTTAATTATGTATAGCTAATATTCCTAGAAGAGGAAGTTCTACGAACGTGTCAAAATTTTCGAAATTCATTTTTCACCAGACATTTATGTTTTGTTTCCTGAATCCAGAAGAAAAATGTCAGGAAGTTCAAACTTGATATTCCGCTTGAATATTAAGAGAAATCTGACCGGAAGTTATTGGTCAAATTCTTTCAATCGAAACAACAATTTACTAAATAGATTTTTCAGTTTTTTTATTTTTTTTTGCGATTTTCTGTAAAATAATTCCAAAGAAGAACGCCAGTGTGGTGTATCGTCTATTTTCCTCTAATGCGGTTTAGGTTTTGTGGAGTTTTAAACAAAATGTTTAACAAAAATAGTTGAAACCGTTTTGAAACTTTTTAGTTTTGACCGAAGTCAGGTTCCTTAGTGAAGGTGATTCCCAGATAGAATATCAAGGATGAAGTCCTTTTACAGCTATAAGAGAAAGGTTTCATCTAAAAAGAGCTTAGAAAGAGGTTTCAAATAAAGAGCTTAGATGCAAATTTCAAAAAACAATTATTGTACACATTCATGGAAGATATGTGTCTGTCGGCTCCCTTTTACTTTTTACTTTCACTTCTCTACTCCTAGTATGAGAAATTATTACGATCGTGTCAAATTTTCAAAATTAAGTTTTCACCGGAAATACATGTTTTGAGGTCCCCTGAGTACGAAAAAAATTGTTTCTAACGATATTCTGTTTTGTTTTTTATCCTACGCCGGATTCTACTTGCTTATCGGCAATTATGTTTCGGGAAGACCAATATCTTATAGAGGTTTCTGTGTAACTTAAGTTTTCTTTACTCTCACCGAATTTACTACAATTCTTTAAGTGGGTGACGTCAAAAACTCCCTCCTCGCAAAGAGGACATGTCATTTCATTTAATATTCCTAGCCTAAATAGATGGCAAGGCAAATAATCCTGGCATGTCCGGGTTCTGCTGTGGGGGGTGAAGTCGTCTCGCCTCCAAGCGGTACCGCCTGGGCAACAGTGTTTTACGGCGCTGATCACCCAGCAAAACGTGCATACTGGCTAAACGAACGACACTTTTTCGCCGGAAGTAGACCAACTAAATGAGCTTTAGGCACACAAACAGCCCTATTCATGGCTCAAAACAGGTTATCACTGCTTTCTTCTGAAATGTAAGTGGAATGAATAATGCGAAATACATAGAATGTAAAGAGATCTTTTCTAGAGAAGACATTGATATCTTTGGTCTTACAGAGGCTGGCACAGCCACAGAGAACATTCAATATTACTTGAATGGAGATTATACGTTATATACATTACATAGGAAAAGACCCATATAATGGAGTTGTTGAGGAGAGAAATTAGGTTTGATTGAATAAACGAGATATGAAGACACTGTTATAATGTAGCTATAAGTTTACACAAACTGCACTGGACTTCATAATGATTTTGATAGAATAAAAGGTGGGAGTAGAGATATGATACGATGCGATGTATGGTTGAATCTGATATATTTCCTAGATAGATTCCGCCTGGCTTATATACACAGGTTCTCCCACTCTAGCCTGCTTAAGTGAGAGAGTAGTCTCTGTTAACCAGAGAGGGCCTGTCTTCTCTCTGTTCTCTCTGCTGTGTGCCATTACAACGCTCATAACGAATTACAAGCAGTTATGGCGGATATATGAAAAAATGGACAGTACCTCAGACTTGGATTTCTTTATAACCCTCCGAACAAATATTCTTTATGTGTTTCAAAATTCAAAAACGAAAATCGCAAAAGTACAAATTTGGTATTCCGTGTAGGGCCCTACCACCAAATCTGACTAGACTGAAACCCTTTTCCGGGAACAATGATTTTTTGGGAGGTTTCTGGGGTATGGTACCGTAAAAATTTTCCTTTAATGTACTACATCAATAAAAATATATGGTTGTGCCACCTGTTTAGTATTTATATCTATTACAGACATTTGTCGAGTCAAAGCAGGTTTTTTTTTTAGTTTTTTGGAATTTTTTCAAAGACGATTGATTATAACGATTCCCATCAAAACTGAAACTTGGAATATTAACTGCTCAGATATAAAATGATCTATCACTTTTATTTGTGACATTTTACTGCAAACAAATTTGTTTTTAGGTGGTTCTGAGGAATCTAAGGCGTTAAAATTCAAATGTGTTTGTTCAATATTATTTTGGCCTCTCTACAATGTATACCTGCCTCTGTTAGTAGGTTTGCACTTGTCCCCAGCACTATTTATGCGAGGACATCTGAGCAAAATTCGAAATTTAAAGAAAGTTTGTCTTTTATATTATGTAAATTTGTTAAGTGGAGTAAGAGAAAGGCGTGTGAGGTTTCACAGCGAGTTTCTCCTTCCAATAATCTCTGTGAGTGGTGTAAACTCTGAACATTTTATACTTTTAAAGGAACTAGAAGAAGTAGATAGTAATAAGTCTGTATTAAATATACAATATATATACATTTATGTATATTTATATATGTAAATATTATATAAAATAGGTGAATAAAGATTTTTTTTTTTGGCATTAAATATTCCACAGAATAAACGGGTTTGGAGATATTTGATAAAAAGGGATGACCAGAAACATCTTCTTGGAAAGTTTTCTTTTTGCTTTCACCTTGTGAGAGTCAAGTACCAGATTGTTGTACAGAAGGAGGGTACGGGGAGTTTCATTTCTCTCCTACTATGTGCTGCACATTCCTCCCCTCCTAGTGAGAAGGGTGTTTGAGTTAAATATTCAACCATATCGACAGGGTCTTGCATGTGGTATCCTGTCAATAATATATTATAATACTGTTTATAGACGAGAGTATAGGAAACAAAAAATAAATAAATAAAATGAATCAAAGCGCATGCGTGTCTATACTTCACTCTTTTCCGTTCGATGTATTGAAAACGTTTGTGAAACTCTTCTACCACGCAATAGGCTTAAGATTTTCTCATTTTTTTTTTATTTATTTCCCTTCACTATATTTAACACTCCTTTTTGTAGCCGCTTTCTATGACTACCATATGACAAGCAATCAATCCTCCTTTACGTGCCACTAAACGCTAGTGTAATATAGTTTGATTGGGTTTTCATCATCATTATTCATATTCCGCGTGTTTATTCTACTTGCACGATATCCTTGTTAGCGTAGAAAAAAAAAAGAAGAACAAAATGTACTTATGTACGTGACTATTGTTTCAAACGATATTTATAGTAATAAAAGAAATGTAATAATACTATATATAAACCCATCTTTAAGAGAAAATTTGAAATAAGCCGAATATTGGCGAATTATTAATGGAATTATTGATAATACGTCTTCATAGCTTTTAAACCAATCACTTATAGTTCTTCACCGAGTAGGCTTATTAAATATCGATCTATACTAAAAGTATAATAAAGCGTATTTTGAACCATAAAAATAATTTATATTTGTATTTTTCATGATTACTTATTATTTTTTTCCAGCAAAAGTTCTTTATTTCTTGATAAAATGAAGCAAGAATAAATAAATAAATAATAGACGATAATATGATTCCTATATAGTCGGCATAAAAATAAATAAAAATAACTTATATAAAAAGAACTACGGCCTTTGATCTTTTATAACTCGAAGAGTGCACTACTGTAGGCTTTAACGCGCCCTTGATCTTCAAATAAACTATAGAGGCCAGGACCCACATATTTACTCTTTTATTAGCTTTAATTTTTATTCTCCTTTAATAGCATGCCGTAAATAATATCAAACGAAAATATATATATTTCATATGATATGATACAATGTTTTTAGAAGCTATGTCTTTTTGACCAAGCGTTAATAATTCTTTGGATGACTGTTGGGTAACACAAGCAAGGGAAATGACCAAAGAACTAGTTGATCCAATATCTTTTTACACTTCCTGTGCTCTATAAAAAAAGAAATCTGGTTATGAAACATTCATACAACTTTCTCTTACTCTAATTCAGGGCTTCTTAAACTATGCGTCGCGACCCCAAATGGGGTCGCGTAGCAAAATTCTGCGGTCGCGAGAGATTTTAATGTCAAATATTTATATATACCATTTTATAACATCACTAGAGTTGGCGGAATACAGTGGACTTGCAGCGTCTAGACACGCGCATTTGTTGAAGGCTTTGAGCTATCTCCACCGACAGCAGTAAACGATCGATGATCGCTATTATTATACTGTGGCTATACATTGTTAGTGCGTTTGTCGGTATCATACATGTTGAATAAACCGCGCGCCGCTGACTTCCCACTCTGACCGCCACCTCTAAATATCACACACAATCGTTCGAAATGTTTTCCAGTGTCGACAATTTTATAATCGAGAAAATTCATTGTAAAACTTTTATTGCAAAAATTACTGTAGATCACTTAAAAGCGCTAGAAATACAGTTCCGTACATATTTTATATTAAATATTGACTTCCAAAAAATAGTTTGGATTCAAAAGCCGTTTTGGATTGGCTTAAGTGAGATTGATCACCTGCCACTTAAAGCTCAAGAGGAATTTGCTGAGCTTTCGAGTGACTCAAACTTAAAACTACAATTTCAAAAAAAGCCCTTGACTGAATTCTGGATCGGAACTAGAACTGAATTTCCCACAATCGCTGATATGGCGTTAAATGTACTTCTGCCATTCAACACCACATATTTATGTGAAGTTACTTTCTCAGCTTTAACACATATTAAATCCCAATATCGTTCAGCGCTAAAAAATGTTGAAGAGGTCTTACATCCAGCAGTTTCAAACATTCCACCAAGATTTGATTTGTTATGCAATAAAAAACAGGCACATCCATCTCATTAAATTTTTTACTTATATTTTATTTAATACTTACCACACAACTACTTGAATATATTCGAGCGAATTAAGACGGTCAGAATCCACTTTTATTTTTGAAACTATAATAAATACAATTTTATAATTTTTTGTGCAATTTTTAATTTTAGATTTTTGTATGTTTCAAAACGAATTCTAAAACTATATATTTTCATATGTATATGTATATGTATATTGTTACCTAATAAATAAATCATCAAAAAATATTAATTTATTTTTCTTTTATATTTCTATGGGGTCGTCAAGAAACTCGCAATCATAAATGGGGTCGTGAATGACAAAAGTTTAAGAAGCCCTGCTCTAATTAATAAAATTTAATTCGAGAAATTTACTTTAATATTACAATGTTTCTAAGTGTTATTTAGGAAGCTTATAAAAATGGCGGCGGGATTTTCACTTGTATACTTGAGCGGCTTTATGTAAAGTGCTCTATGTGAAAACTAACAAAGTTTATGCATATTTAAATTTAAAGTAATGATAGGCCCCACTAATACCCTACTAAACTCAATTTTTTCAGAAAAATGTTTCAAATAAAAGTGAGATGCAGCGAGCACTCCAAGTTTCAAGAAAATCATTCTAACTGTTTTAGAGAAAATTCCAAAACCATCAACAAGCTATTCAGTAAACTTGCACGTTCGGTTAACCAATTTTCTTCACATTCGGTATTCTATCAATAATTACAATATTATATTACTTTAGTGATAAAACCAAATATTATATTGAAGTGGTCCTTTAGAGGAAAGCATAACGCTACTGTTTCCCCAGAAGCTCCCAAAAAAATCAATTTTCCTGGGGAAAATGTTTCAAATAAAAGTGATAAGTTGTATCTGTGTAGACAGTATACGAAGTTTTAAAAAAATCGTTGGAACAATTTTCTAGAAAATCGACGTAAAACTGAAAAAAATAAAATCGAATAAAGTCGTAATTCCGATTGGTGGATTTTGTCTGAAATCTTCGTGTCTGATGCGATAATGGTGACAACTAAACAGAATATCAAGTTTGAGCTCCCTGCACATTTTCATTTTTGGGATAACACACACACGCACGCACACACAGACTATTCGCTAAAAGCATTTTTTTTCATATTTAGGGTACTCTAATACATGTATTGTCTGTGTAAACTCTATTTCGAAAATTTGTTGCGTTCACAATATTTCCTCTTACTAGGGAGTAAGAGACAGTAATTACTTTGCAGCCAACTGAGAGTTTCAAACAAAAAATCCTAATTAGTTTTTTTTATATATAGAAATGTCTATTAGGGTTTGCCTTATTGGTTTTCAAGGTGTACGATCCTGAAGAGGCAGGCTCATTGCAACATGGGAAAAACGTCGGTTTTAGAAAACTACTGACGCGTTCTCAACCCGGAAGCTCAAGTTTTTTTCATGAAAATACCAGCGGAAATCTAAAAGATCAATCGAATTTTTACTATCCACCTTTTGGCGATATATAAATAAAATTCCTCAACGAACATGCCAGTTTCTCTCAGTTTCTGTAAGGGCGACCCGATGAAAATTCAGGTCACCATCCATCAGTTAGTCCGTTACCCACTCTCTCGGAGAAATGATTAAATTATTTCTTCAAAATCTAATCAAATCATTCTTCCATCTATGAATAAAAAAATAAATAAATAAATTTGAATTGAGACTACAAGCCCAGTGAGATATATCTAAATTATGAAAACCAATATACTCGTACTACCCTAACAAGGGCAGTTTTGGTTTTCATTAATCAAGTTTTCCAATACCCGTGGGTATTCTGACATTAGGACTGTTCTATAATTCAACATATTGTACCACCAAAAGAGATACATACTAAATCATTTTAAATAAAACATTTAATATAGCCCACATTCTGCCAAACTCAACTCCCCCCCCCCGCACTCGCAAATCTTTTTTTATTTCTTTTCCTACTTTTATTTATTTAAATATTTCACATGTTATCTATATTCTTCTTTATTTTACCATTTTATTTATTCAAAATTCAATTTAACTTCAAAACTTGTCCGATAGTATATGCTAATGTCTTCTGAATCCTATAAAGCACTTCTTTTCTAATTTAACTGTGTGAATAGATAATTAAATAAATATTCTGGTATGAAATACTCACAGGACTTTCTCTTACTCCAGTTAATTCTTTTATGTAATTGACATTAATTCTTTAAATTTGGAATCGGTTTGCGCTAACAAAAGTTCAGTTGTTACAGGATAGAGTAGAGATGTAGGTATTGGCTGACGCCAGATGCCAGGTATATATTGTATATGTTGAATGGAGATATACAGGGGCTCTTGCAGGGGCCGCCTCCCATCACCTCTAGGCACGATCGTAATAACCACAGGCTGATTGAGGAAATCAAGGCTGACCATCTTCTTGGAATGTCAACTGATAGGATATTTCCTAGGTATCATTTTGAAAGGAACTTCCAAATTATTATACCGAGCAGAGGGGAATGGGACTGTGACCCCCCCTGTTCGGTAACTCGATCTGGTATACAAATGGATCCAAAACTCCGACTCCAACAGGGGTCGGAACCGGGGTCTATGGAGGCAGGGCTAAAGTTAAGATCAAGGCCAGCCTAGGGAAGTACGCTACGGT
>JAAEAF010011513.1:0-16149 GCA_011037195.1 Triatoma infestans | reverse complement strand
ATTTTCAGTATCGAATTTTCGCCGGAAATAACCGTTTTGAGGTCCCCTTAGTCCAAAAAAAGTGGTTTTTAGATAATGGTCTGTGTGTGTGTGAGAGAGAGAGAGAGAGAGAGAGAACAGCATAGCCCAAAAACGAAAAATCGCAGAAAGTAATATTGATTATCCGTTTAGGTATCACCATGGGATCCGACAGTACGTTACCTGTCAAAATTCCTCAACCGGAAGTGTACCACTTTACTGAATGTTTTTTTTTCACTTTTTTGCGATTTTCTCAAAAATGTCGTCAACGATTTTCTTTTAACTTCATATACTGACTACATATACAAAGATCTACAATTTTCATTTGAAATATTTCTCCGGGAAAATGCATTTGAGGGCACTTTTGAGGGAGGGGATTTCCTCTAAAGTGCTACTTTTAGTTTATTACACAATTCTATCATCTAAATAATATTATGTTGTGGTGGTTGGTTCCGCAGAGCTGGAAAGCATCAGAGACATTTTCCGTGATAGCCTGCTGCTTCATTTTGTGGTCATCGGCCGGTTTCGGGCGTTCGCCCATCCTCAGGATGCGTTTGTCAGACAGTGTGATAACACAGACTTGCCCAGAGTGTATGACAAACGCATCCTGAAGATGGGCGAACGCCCGAAACCGGTCGATGACCACAAAATGACATTTTACCACGGAAAATGTCTCTGATAAATAATATTAATTAGTATTAAATACGTTGTTTAATTTCGGAGTTTGAAGAAAATCAGATAACCGGAAGTACGTTTTACTGAAATAGTTTTTTCAGTTTTCGCAATTTTCACCATAAAAACACCGAACAATTTCATTAAATTTGGTATACTGATATAAATAACTTCCTGAAGTGAATTTTTCCAGAGAAATGTTTTAAATAAAAGTTGTAGCAATGTGAAGTTGATATGTCAAGTTTAAAGAAAATTGTTGCGGCTATTTTTGAGAAAGTTACAAAAAAGTGGATAAAAAATGAATGAAGTGGTATTTCCGGTTGATGGACAACGTACTGTCGGTGATCCATGATCATACATGCGTAAACGGAATATCAAGTTTGAACCTTCTGCAATTTTCCGTTTTTGAGCTATGGCGTTCACATACACTCACACCCACACACACACACACACACACACACACACACACACACACCCACACACATACACATACCATTTTCTAAAAACCACTTTTACGGACTCTGGGAGCCTCAAAATCTGTATTTTTGGCGAAAACTCGATATCAAAAATTTGACACGATTACAATAATTTTCTTACTAAGTAAAAGTGTAGCTTGTGTGTGTGTGTGTGTGTGGGTGGGTGTGTGTGTGTAAGTTTGTGTGTGTTTTACATTAATATATCCGTCTCGGGGCGTATTATAATATTATACTGGGGCTAGTGAACGTTATACAGGAATACAATATTAGTGCCTTGTGTATTTATGTTTTAGACTGTCACTAGTTATTATAATTCTAGGTTAGTTGACAGTGTTGACACTCACAGTGGAACATCACCACGGACTCCCGGGTACCAAATATTAGGTCTTTCTGTAATGGATGGCCAGATTACTTGGATGGTCGGATGATGGATGATAGGAGGTCAAGTTATGCTACTGTGATTCTCATCTCTTCTCGTTCGCTTTCTCTCTGGTTCACGTTCTCTCTTTCGTCTTCTCTCCCCCCCCCTCAAAGCCTGTTTAACTGTAACACAGTTCCAGCCTATACTTCCCTAAAAACCTTCCCCTCAATAGCCTCTCTCTATCTCTCTCACTCTCTCTGAATATATTACCTTTCTCTGTTGTTCCATCATAATATTTACAAGGGAACCTTGTTAAACATTGGATCTGGCCAACGTTCTTCTCTTCCCTCCTACCTCTTTGTATCCCCCCAACCCGTCAATTGTTCCATAACGTTTACTCATCCGTCGTTAGCAATGTTGTAGCCAAAGTTTACTATGTTGATCCATATCCCAAGGGGGTATTCTAACAGTACGTTTCTAAACGCATGTTTTGCTTTAGCGGGTTCATTCACATAAAGGTTTCTCTTTATCACAAACTCACACACACACACAAATTTCACCGGAAATGTATGTTTTTAGATTCGTGAGTACGAACAATGTCTATAACAACGTTATCCAAACTTGGGGGAATCACAAGGGCAATTCTGACAAAGTGAACCTTATAACCTACCGCACATACTAACCACAAGTGTCGAGTGAAAAGAAAACATTACGTTGAAGTGATGCACGAAATTGATAGATTTTCTCTGACGATGAATGAAAATCCGAAACCGGTTTGGAATAAAATAAAAATGCATGCAACGATGTATAAAATTTGTATAGCTTTTGGTATATTTAATTTTTCCGTTAAAAATATACAAAATATATAATATTATTTTGAAATCTATTAAATGAGTTGTAAGGATAGTATTATTGGTTAAAACTACTAGTGAGTTGTTATGTTGTGTTGAAATATTTGTTTGTTGCATTTTTTTTAAGGTTATTATACTATTACACTAACTATATTATATAAAAATACTATATTACTTTCTCTTACTAATAATAGTAAGAGAAAGTATTGCGATCATGCCAGATTTTTGAAATTGAGTTTTCACCGGAAATAAACGTTTTGAGATCCTCTGAATTCAAAAAAGTGGTTTTCAGAAAATCGTCTGTATGTGTCATTGTCTCTGTTTGAAAAGAATATTCAAAAACGAAAAGTTATAAGAAGCTCAAACTTGGTATTTCGTTTAGGTACTACCATCGCTTCATACACGATGATTTCGAGCAAAATCCATTAATCGGAAGTGCCACTTTACTGAATTGGCTTCTCAATTTCTTTGTGATTTTCTCAAAAACGACTCCAACGAGTTTCTTCCACCTAGGTACAAGTTGCACTTACAAAGAGCTGCAACTTCTATTTGGAATATTTCTCCGGGAAAATTCATTTAAGGGCAGTTATGGAGGAGGGGAGGTTATGGTTTCCTCTAAAATGCTATTTCAGTTATTACACAATTTTATCATCTAAATAATATTAATTAGAATTAAATATGTTGTTAAAATCCCGAGTTTGAAAAAGTGGGATGACTGGAAGTGTGTACTTTACTTAAAGTAGTTTTTAGTTTTCTACTGTTTTCTCAGAAACGGCTCCAATGATTTTCTTTAAACTTGTTATATAAACTAGACATACAATGGGCTACAACTTTTGCTTGAAACATTTGTTTGGGCAAATTTATTTAAGCGGAATTTGGGTGAGAGGGGCGGGGTGATGTTTTCATTTAATGTGTTAGTTCAACAATGTGCTATACAATAATTGTCTCAACTAAATAATATTAATTAGAATTATATAAGTTGCCAAAATTCCCAGTTTGAAGATAACCGGTTGAGCGGAAGTGGACATTTTTCTGAATAGGTTTTTCAGTTTTTTGTGATTTTCTCTTAAAAAATGCCGACAGTTTTAAACACTAATAAGAATTTTAAGTGTCAAGAATGTTTGCAGTTTCGCAATAAGAGAAAGTCGTGAGTGTATGAATTAAGATGAAATAGATTTTATCAGATGTATCTCTTAGTTGGCTGATCGGCCAGGGGGTATCATAAGAAAAACACCAAACAAATTTTTTAAGTGTTTTTTATTAATAATCTGACGTTTCGACAAACATTGTTTGTCTTCTTCAGGGGCTATCTTAGATACCACTCATTGAACATGTAGTGATAGAGCATACAAATTTTCCGATTCTAAGATAGCCCCTGAAGAAGACAAACAATGTTTGTCGAAACGTCGGGTTATTAATAAAAAAACACTTAAAAAATTTTTTTGGAGTTTTTCTTATGATACCCCTTGGCCGATCAGCCAACTAAGAGATACTTCTGATCATTTCTAACGGCCAACAATTGCTACAATTTGAAATAGATTTTGATTGAATAGCTAGCGGTTGCGTAGATTTCCATCTTTATAGTACCAATTCAATACTTTATGGACTGCGCTATCTGCATAAAATACATATATAAGGACAATGTAGTTTTTCAATTGAAGTATGAATTTCAATAAGTTTTTTAATTGAATATTATGAATTCCTTGAAGAAATTTTTGTAGGTGTTTAACATGAATTCGATTTTGTCCCACTAGCATAAACTGCCAAATATAAAATGGACTTACATTGTGGATTTGCATTTCCACCTCTTTTGCCTTCTTTTTCTTCAATGGAATGAAAATTCTGAGTTTTTTCTTTATAGCTCATATTAATTATCTAAATAGTATGTTAGAAATGACATGGTATTTTTTGCATTTTTTTTATAAAAAATTTTTATTGCACGATTTGATAAACACTTACGAAGGGAAAATTAGTAAAAAAAAATCCTAAACTAGTTTTTTCAAAGAAATAATTAGTTATAAATAATTAACCAATCAGAGTATAGAAGTAAAGGTGTCAAATGTGGGAGTGGTCAACATGATAATGTAAATTTTTGATTGGCCTAAGATACAATCACATTTGACACGTTCACTTCTACATGGTGATTGGTTAATTTTTTTGGTAAAGCATCATATTGTTTAGGGATTCCACCAAATATGAATGAGGTTTATCAATTTTATTGTACTAATTTTATTTTTCTAATGCTGTAATTCATTTAACAGTGTAAACAGTAATTAATCGATTTGTATGAATTACATGATTGAATAAAATTTGTTATTTGGAACTATGTAACTTGCAGAAAATGACAGACGTGTGAGTGCTTCACAACTTTTTTTTTTGTCATTTGCAGCTCAAATAGAAATTTAATATTCTAAACGGAATATTTTTATTTTTTTAATTAAATCATTGCAATGCCGGCCAGGATTATACTCGTATTTTCAAGTCAATACGAAGCTGTAAATGAATTTCTAAGTTTCGTGAAGTTTCCGAGATTGTTTTAAATTAGAAATCGAACAAGCTTTTAACTTCACAATTAGACAGACAAACATTTTTTTTTCTGTTATTTTATTATTATTATTATTATTGTTATTATTATTAATTCATATTGTGTTTTTTTCCTAAGTGTGAAATCTAATAAATAAGTTATCAGTTGGATTTTCTCTTTACTATACTTCCTTTTTAATTTATTTACTTTGTTGTGAAAGAGGTGGTAGTGGTGGTGGCGGTGAGGGGGAGGGGGTTAGAAGATAGTGTTATTTAAAAATAGGGTCCATGGTTATTTGATATGCTACTTTGTGAAGCAAGCACGTCTCATTTTGTTGTTGTGGTTTGTGTGTGTATGTTTTGTATATATAGTGAAGGGACTGTACTCAGTCCCAGCACGCTCTTGTCTTAGTCTACCTGACCAACAGTAATATAACCAAACCCGGAGAGAGTATACCAACATAGTAACGACTGGGATAGTTAACGTGAAGACTACCTGAACACACTACCCGGCCTGGCCGGCCGCGGTGAAGAGGAAAACTGGATACAACTCTTACCAATGTTATACCGTCATCACCGTGTAGAATGGTTGAGGCCTGACACTATAGTACAACCATTCACCCACAATGTCGATTGCTTCACTTCTTATTCATTATACATAGAGAGAAAGAGAAAGTGAATATATATATATATATATGTGTGTGTGTGTGTGTGTGTGTGTGTGTGTGTGTGTGTGTGTATGTTTATATTACAGAGAGAAAACACCCTTCTACACTCTGTTACATCACAACATGTATTCTACTCCCCAAAACAAGGCTGAATCCACACATTATATCCTACTACACTTGTCTTTGTTTTAGAATATTCTACATTTTCTTTCATTTTCCTGCCTTCGGGTACATTAATTTCAAAACCTATCAGCAATAATTAATTTCCAATCCACAAATTTTCTTCAAGGTACGAATTTTCACTAATTTTCCCACATCTATGCCAACCTTTATATTATGTGTAATTAATGCATCAAATTGAAAGTAAATCTTGGAGATGTTTTCTCCTACTGTTGCTAAGAGAAGTATTGTAATTGTATGCAATTTTCCATATCGAGTTTTCAGTGGAAGTATCAAATTCAAATATTAATATTTCGTTCCAACTTAATGTTAACTTAATATCACCATGAGATCCGACAATAAGTTGTCAGTCAAAACTTCTCAACTGGAAATACCACTTTACTGAATATTTCTGATTTTCTTGAAAATGGCCCCAACAATTTTCTTTAAATTTAATATATTATTAATTACAGATATTAAGAGTTACAATTTTTTATTTAAAATATTTTTCCTGAAAAGTTGATTTAAGGGGGCTTTTGGAGGAGTGGCGGGGGGGGTCCCTCTAAAGTGCTATTTTAATTTATCATACAATTCTATCATCTAAATAATATTAATTGGAATTGAATATGATGATGACAAATGTCCGAAGCTGAAGAAAATCGGTTGACCGGCAAGTTAGTAAAAATTACAAGTTTTAAGAAAATGTGTCAGTTATGCAATTGTGTAGAATGCAGTAAGAGAAAATTGTGTGAGTGTTTCATATAGATTTTGTTGACATAAAGAAATTTTGGAATAATAATAACTACGGAAGGGATTAGCTCAGTGGTCAGCGCACTAGATTTCCCGGGTTCGAGTCCAACTGTGCGCCCTTAGATTTTTTTTCTTCCTAGGAGCCCCTCTACAGCTGCATGTCCGGTGATGGCCAGTCTTGTCTGTAACGAGAGAACACTGTCAAAGGCTGGCAGTGCATTGAAAAGGCTCCGGGCGCCATAGATCATAGAAATTGACGCGCCATCAATTGAAAAAAGTAAAAACAAAAAAATAATAATAATAATAATAATAATAATAATAATAATAATAATTAATAATAATAACTATTTAATAAACAACAAAACCTTCAAAAATATATTATACAATTGACACACAAAAGAAAAGTAAACATTTAACAAATCTATAAATATTGTTGGGTAACGTTTGATAAAATTAATTCTAACATGATTGGAAAAGCTAGTTAGAACAATACTGGAGAGAACCCAGATTGGTTTAGATTCTGAATAGTTTTCTGGCAAGGGTTAATGCCGGACTTGGGCTTTCGCAAAGGATTTAATATGCAAATTAGTGGGAATGTATTCTGAAAGCGGAAGTGGTTACCGTTATAGCTCTTACAACTTGCATTTTACTAGGTTTCCTATTAGTACTTAATTCGACAATATTATGCTTGTCACTTTACTATTTCTAACTAATATCATCATATATTCAATATATATATATATATATATATATATTCAAACGGAACTTGACTTTACTGAACATACACTCACCGGCAAACAATTCCAGCCACTTAACAAATTACATTTAATAAATAATATAAATTGTTCGGTCTGTTTTCACCAGTTATTTTGTTTTGGTAATTAATAGTTAACATTTCTAGAATAAATTGGACTTTATATATTACACAGTGCTATTAAGAAAATTAAATAAATAAAAAATGTTTAAGAGTTTGTGTTCATTTATTATCACTTTGTTTATTTTTATTCAGTTTGATTTGATTTTTACTCGCTCTAACTTCGCTTTAGCTTTTCCCTTGATTAAGAAAATTAAAAAATTAAAAATTCGAATTTCAAAATGCCCCTTTGTGCGGAGGATGTCGCTTGTGCTGTTTGCACTTATTGATGACTGCCGTTCCATCAGATATGCAGCCATTGCTATTGGTGATCTCTACAAAACTCTGTGAGTTGCAGTGCAGCGTTACAGAGAAACAGGCTTAGTGGCTAGAGCGTCCACTGAACTGCGTGAGATCGTTTTTTGACACTGACAGTTTTACGAATTCGTCATCTGATAGCTGTGGAAACTTGTCAATTTTTGACAAGTTCAAATTATTAATAAGAAAATTTTAGAAAACTAACTTAACGAGGGTTGTATTATAATTTAAAAAGAAATTAAAATAAAGGATGCTTCTTTATAAAACAAAAATTGGTGAGTTTCAGAATATAAATTTTTGGACAACTCATATATCTGTCTCAAGATACAAGTGTAGTCTTCAAATTAAAAACCACATTTTAATTTTTGTTAAAAATTATCTTATAATTTTTCCATTTTTGCAATATCGTATGTTCGATATTTAATGCAAATTGAAATTTGTCGCCAACGGCGAACAATAATTTTATTTCTGGGAGGTTATTGTACTACCTTGATTATAACTTACTGATTTATTAGGCTATGTCTTAAGAGTAGAGAGGGGGTAACCTATGCTTTTTCTCCTCTTTAAGTTAGTCGCTATGTGACGCTCGAACGAGCAAGTTGTAATGCAGCACACTTAGTAGTCATTCTGCCTATACATTTCATGCCAGTTCGGTTGCCCTTAATTGTGAAAACCCAATTTTGTTACTTCTGGTTTTCCTGTATAGTGTTAATAAACTGGTCCTATTGTCGAGTAAGCGGCTCCGGTTCTCTCCTGGCTCATTGTGAAATACCATTGTTGCTGCTTCCGGTTTCCTGCCGTGCAGCTTCTGGAAGCCCGTTTAATTATTATCTACAATCATCAGTCAAGCAGTAGTGTATGGTACGAGACTCAAGATTTACAGGCTCATAAGATTTATTTCCTTATTCCTATTTCTCCTCTCCCCTTGTTCCAGATAAGAGCTAAGGATTATGGGTTTTCCAGCACTGTTAACCAGGATTCCGCGTTTTAAGGAAAACGCCATTCCTTTGGCTGTTGAAAGTGATGATAAATAATATTTGCCACCCATTTTTAAATTTAATTTATATATTTATTTTTTCCCATATAATTTTTAATATTTTAATTTCCCATTTTGCTGAACCATTATATTATATTATATACATCCACTCAATATTTTCACTCAATTTATATTTTTGCTGTTTTCTATTAATCAGAGCCTACCCGAGATGGCTAACCTCAATTTATATTATTAATCATCTTTCCTGTATTTACTGCACAGAGCCTACCGGTGGAGATAAAAGGGGTAAAAGTGCTCAATTTTATTTATTTTTTTATTTCCTGTTTTTTATTAAACACCGTATATATATTGTACAAAATCAACACTTGGAAATGTCGTAATCAGACGCCGAAACATCGAGTTTTTATTGTAAAAATAACAATAAATAAGGCTAAAAAAAGATTGATGTCTCATTGAAGCTATTTCAACAAATTACTCCTATATATTACAAACATACTACCACCTAGTACAAAAGACATATCTATGTATGTGTGTGTGTGTGTGTGTTTGTGTGTGTAATATATATATAAAATGCATGTTAACATATACATACACACAAAAATTTAAAAAAAAAATGCAACTCTTATTAAATTCTAGCCAGGAACAAAATAAATATGCATGCTACGACGGATAAAATACCAGATGTTATCCAGCGGTTATTGCGGACCCATCCACATTTTCAACAATTTTCTTTTCCCCCATTGTTTGATTTCTCTGACACAAAATTTCTTAGTAACAGCTAAAGATCGTTCGGGACCACAAAATGAAAGTGAAGATCCCACTGTACAGTCAACTGGTTCGCCCTCTCATTGGCCTCTCTATACACGCGTATTCGGATACCCTGAAAAGCTCTACTCTGCAACTCTGAGCGATGCTGTGAATAATGGTTTTCTTCTATATTCACCCACTAGTTTAGAGCTCCAACATGGCTTCTTCAAAGCCTTTACTGCAGCTTATCCTCTTTCTGATGTCTTTAACCTATAGCACACTCCCGACACCCAGACACTCTTTCTCAATAAAATAGCATTCAATGATACCAATGATTTCAGGCTGGGAAAGAGTGGCCATAACTCCTAAATCCACAGATCCTCCTTTTGTTCTTCCAGTCAAACGATTTTCTTTAAACTCGGAATTTTGTAAACACATTAACTTATTATTATTATTATTATTATTTTTATATTACTTTTTCCTTCCTTTTGCCGGAAAACCGTTTCAAATAAATAATGTTGTAGCTCTTTTATATTGTAGTTGATAAACTCATTTTTCTTAAAAAAAAAAAACTTTTTTCTGACTAAGGGGATCTCAAAACGTGTGTCATAATATTATAACATTCGATCGTAAAAGATCGCAATACATCCAGTTGCCAGCAGTAAGAGAAAGTAAAAATTGTAAACAACAATGATGTAACAATTGTAAAAAACATAGATCGTAAGAAAAATCAAATCAATTTTTTTTTTTTTGTGGTGGTTGGTTCCGCAGAGTGTGTAAAACTGAATTTGCTCTGTGCAAGTCTGTGTTGTCACACTGTTTGAAAAAACGCATCCTGAAGATGGGCGAACACCCGTAACCGGTCGATGACCACAAAATGAAGCAGGCTACCTCGGAAAATGTCTCTGACAAATTTTTTTTTTTTTTTCTTTCACAGAGTAACGCCATATATTTTGTTGTATTTATTTAGTTTTTGTAATGATATTCATAGGCTAAATGTTTTTTAGATTAATAATATTTATATGTTTGTACAAAGTGATTTATTACAAGCAATTTACATGATTATTGTTGAATATTTTATAGTTTAGAAAGTTTTCATGATAAAGTGAAAAAGATTGGGGAAGAGAAGGGAAGAAGATGATGACAGTGAATGAAGTATGGAGATGAAAGCTTCTTACATAACAAGTGAGCAAGGCTTCTTTTTTTTGTATGTATGTATGTGTTTATATGTATTATAGGGGAAGGCAAGCGTGCGTGCAGTATGATATCTCATCTCCTCATTGTTTCTCCCTCTTCCCTCCATCCCTAAGTATCGTCTAAACAGCTTTAAAGTACATAACAATATATTCAAATTAGGATAAAGAAAGTGTTTAACAACAGAAATGGAAGGAAGTTAGGCTGAATGTTAGATTGGATACTTGAGTTACTACAAGAAGTTTCCCTTCCCCCAGGCAATCTCACCCTTTCATACTTATACATTTTTTTAGACGATTTTTCATTTACGATGGATTGATAAGCTGTATTAACAAACATATTCATAATTACGTACAATAAGATTTGAAGGAGTATCAATGAACACTTCACTTCTTCTGTGAGGAGGGACCAAATCATATCAATCCAAAGCCCCCATTGGACCCATATAGCACTTCACTTACAGTATACCCTCCTTATAAATTATTTATTTTAGGATGTTTAGGTTAAGGCCAAGGAATTTGTATGAAGGGGAAAAAGGGTGTAAAACCTGCAAATTAGGGATAAAAATAATATATAAGAGAAACTTCTTTAATCTTTTGTGTTAGTGGCTGTTCCTGTGAAAAGTGGATTGGAATAACATTTTAGAATGGAGAAGAGTTTAAGTAGACGATTTTTGAATGAAAGTATGAACGTGGGCTTAAGGAAGATTTTTGCAAGGAGTTTGATGAGTTTTAGTGTGTCTATCGTGGTGAGCCAGTCGCAACTCTTAAGAAATTGTTATGGGTTGTTTGAGAGTTTCTTAATGTAAGAAGCCTTTTTGTAAGAAGTCCGGCTGCAGGCGGAGGAAGTGTAACAGATTAACAATCAGTTTGATGTCTTTATAAAATAGGAGTTTGTTTTGTTTAGTCACGTGTTGTTTTGAGTCATATGAGTGTAATGGGAAAAGTAGACTCTTACTAGGTAGTCCTTTAGCGCCAGAAAACAATATGTCCTTTAGCGCCTTTTGCCCTATATGTGAGACGGGAAGTGCAATATGTTATCCTGGAGAGTTATACCAAGGTACATGACGTTGTTAGTCCTGGTGGTAGCAGGTATACGTTTAGTAAACAGTGTGTGTTGGTTTTATTATGATTTATTTTTATTTTCCACTTAGTGCAATTCTTTGTCATTGGCACATGTAAATCCATTAATAATAGTGTCAATGATCCACAAAGTAACATTGTCTGCATAAACTACATTCTATGTTGAAATCTGACAAACAATGGAACCACTGTAGATCTGTTAAAAATAGCCACTTCCTCCACACATCATCATATTTGTTACATTCCATCATCGCAACCGCCTTAGTCCCAAGAGTGTTCTTTAGAGGATTCTCATTTGGCTTTTTCGTTATTTTGCTCATCCTATAAATGGGTTTTGGTTCTTTGTAAGGAGTTGCTGTATCTTTTCTTGCCAGATTCTGGATGTAATAGTAGCAGGAATTGATGGTAAAATTGTGTAAATGAGAACTCACGAACTGACACTAAATTCACAATTTATATATTCTACGATTTTACTGTATAGTAGAGTTGAATAGCAGAGCGGTGAGCAATGATGATGATGTTAGTAGCGAACTAAAAGTTATAGAATTGTGTAGCACTGCCATCGAGAATCGCTTGAAGAGTGACGTGACTAATTAGAACTCTTTCCTGTTCTAACGGTGGTGAGCTAGTGTGACTAGCCAGGCGATCCTTTCAAGATTGAAGTTGTTCTACCTAACTGTAATCTTTCTTCTTCGGTCTGTGTACTGACCTACTCTTTGAAGTGAATTTGATGACTCACTGGACAATCCTATATTCCATTTCTCTTACAGCTAGTGGTAGCTTCTAGTTGAAGAGATGGGTTGTAGTATTTCAAGCTCATTCGCTAATACACTGTTATGGGCATGACAGAGGCTGTAATGCGTAGATGACGTGCGCTTATATCTTGGTAGCAGGTGCCATGTTGCGGTAGCTGATGTAACTATTGAGCCCAGCTTTATATATGAAGAATTTGCTGGCAAATTGGTTGCATTATATCGACCATTGAAAAACTTAAACAAGAAAGTAAAGTAAAATGTCAGGTGCATAGTTATTTTGTGAATAGTCTTAATTGAAGTAAATTATTAGAAAAATGTAAATATGTAAATAGATATTCCGCTTCTTGATAATACATGTTCATAGATTTTGTTCATTCCTTGTTTTTATTGTTTGCTAACTTAATAACACAAAAATATAGCTTACTGATAGCAATACTTTATTTGCTTTTCCGTTTACTTTACAAAACAAATTATATATATATTTATTCCCTGAGGGTTAATGCAAAACAATACTGTGTTTGGCATTCCCTAGATATTTGTCGGCATAGAATGCCCTTAGGTATTGTTAGGGGTCGTAGTTGCATTTCTACATTCCCCACTCTGAGTTAATGTTCATGAACAGGCCATGTAGATTATACTAAGTGATGCAGTTTTAATATTAAAATACTTTTACGCTTTTAAATACAATGATTATGTGAATGTGTTTTTGTTTTATAAAAAGAATTTCAAATTGTTTTTTCAATAATCCTAGTGTTTTCTCCGTGTTTGAAAAAGTCTATGTTTTATGGTTTA
The DNA here is from genome assembly GCA_011037195.1 of Triatoma infestans. Lineage (NCBI taxonomy): Eukaryota > Metazoa > Arthropoda > Insecta > Hemiptera > Reduviidae > Triatoma > Triatoma infestans. The sequence goes on along the minus strand of JAAEAF010011513.1, from coordinate 2,933 downwards.
ATTATGGTTTATTTTGTTGTATTCACCTATATTTTGAAGTTGGATTTTATTGTTAAAGTTATTGATAAGTTTGTATATTGGGCTCTCATAAAATCTTTTTTATTTTGATCCGGTATTCTAGGCTTTTATTATTATCTATACAATTAGTCTCAAGATCTTGAGTTTGGTGTATTTAATTATTAATATTAATTATTATTAATAATAATGCTAATTATTGATCTAACTTCAAGAAACTTCAAAACAAAGAATATAAACATTGTCTTATATATCTTGTATCTTCATAGTTTCCTCAAAAGTGTCATTTTATTAGGTTTTTATATTTTTCTACTATCTAACTAATATATACATTAGACCCATTGAAAAAGTCATTATAACTATTCCGTGTTTGAAGAAAATCTCATAGTGAGTTAGTGCGACATTAGCTAAAAGATTTTTTGGGAATTTTCTCGAAAATGGGTGGGTAGGCTCTTAAATTTCCTTTTAAACCTTCACTTTTCTTTTCTTCCTCCCTATCGCATAAATAAATCTTGTTTTATATATTAAACCTTTTTTTGGGGAAATATTTATTTCTGATGGTCAGCGTAGAAGCTGCAAGTTGATTTTTCTTTCTGAAAAGCCATTCAAGTATCATTTACTAAATTTCTATTTAAATTAACTAAACATTTAAATATATTCTATTAACATCTGGTATTTTATCCGACGTACGATGCATATTTATTTTGTTCCTGTCCGGTTTCGGATTTTCATTCATCGTCGAGTAAAACTAGCCATTTCGTGCAGAGACCACAAGTGTCGAATGAAAGGAAAACATTGCGTTTGAAGTGAACTCACGCCACAAAATAGTTACATTTACTCTGACGATAGATGAACATCTGAAATCGGTCAGGAACAAAATAAATATGCATCTACGACGGATAAAATACCAGATGTTATCCAGCATTGCGGACCCATCTACATATTCAACATATTCTATTATGTCAGTGAGAATTGAGTGTTTTACGCGAAATTTTTCTGTTAGACATTTGTTAAGATTGTCATTTCACCAGAGTAGCTTAGAGATACAAAACATTTGACTCTTCACATGTTACGCTTCATGGATAAACATTTTTCAGGCGAGAAGAAATCATTTTCATCAATATTTCCTCATTGATCATTACCCGAGTGCTTCTTTACTTTCCGTTTCTATTCAAATGCAAACCAGCATTTGTAGAGAACTACATATTTTCGAGAGAGAAAAATGACGCTTCGGGGAAATGATGCAATTTCTACGAGAAAATATGTTACACCATTTGTTAACGCAGAAGTAAGTGAAAAAGTTAACCTTTATATAAAGAGGTTTATTAATAATAAAGAATGTAAAAGCGGACGTGCACTTGTGCGTGCGTCTGTTGTAACTTATCTTTTTCTAGCGTGATAGCGTCATCAAGTGTAAAAGTTATATAATACTGCGACGGCAACACACAATCCGCACCCTGTTCCGCTCATTAGTCAGCTCTATCATCTTCTGTAGGTTTGACAGGCATTATTTCCAGATTATCCGCGTATATATGCGCGCGTGTGCCTTGCAAACTTTTTTTTTGTTTGTATGGGTAGGTGGGGAGAATGATAAGACGAAGTAGGACACATACTTGGGCAAATCATTACTGGAGTTTTTTTTTCTCATTCTTACTATGTGCAGCGTAGCGTAAGGAAATGTGTAACAGTAAATTGTGTGAATCGTTTCCGCTATTACTTTTTATGTTAGATAAGCCAATAGCATTTTTTCTTTTTGTTGTAAATTAGATGAGAACGTATTGAAATTTATTGCTGTTTAGATGAAGATACTTTTTTTTTAGATAACTAACTTATGTTCTTTTTTTTTTTTTTAAAGTCATCATCAGCTGAAAGTTTGCATAATATCAATGTGATATATTCCATATCCAAGAATTAAAAGAAGGTTGCGAAAAATGACATATTCAGGAAATTGAAAAGAAGATACTTGTCTTCTTTGACGTTTTTTTGTGTAAGAACTTCCAGGAAGGAAAAAATGATTAGATTCTGAGGGATCGGCTACCAAGTCTATGACACCAAGACCTCTATGGGTCTATTGTGGCACTTAGAGTACGCTAGTTAGTCTTGTCTGTTTAATTAGACTTAGGAGTTTGGAGAGTGACTACAGGGTAAAGCTTGAAGGCAAAGTCTTAGCCTTACAAGCCCCTTACACTGATAATGTACGTGCAGTGCTGTTTCCTCTTCCGCCTCACAAAACCTAAGCAGGCTGTCCATTGTCAGATTCAGGCTAAAGATGTGCTTCTTTAAAACTGCAATATCCAGTGAAAAAAGCTTACAGTCATCGGCCTTGTTGGAGTAGTTCTGCAGTGAGCCTGGGCGAATAGCTGGTATTAATAAAATTTTATCGCACTGCCACAGTCCTTGGGTTTTTCACCCACGATTCTTGAACCATACTGTGAGGGTTGGTTGCATTCATGAGCAATGCTACAGAAGGATTTCTATTGAGCCCTTCCAAGCAAAATGAACTACCTCGTTGCCATTATACTCAGAACGCCCAGGTACCCAGACAGACTATAAAAATCTTATTTTGGCTACCAATTTCCATATGGATGCCCAAGTAATCCCATTAATATCTTGAATTAGGATTGACGGACCTGATGGCTCGTAGAACCACCTGGCTGTCTAATTCCAGGATAATTTTTCTGGAAATATATTTCAATTAGAAAACATATATATTGAGTTATTTTAAGAAAATATAGTCTTCTACGATAGAATCGGCAAATAAAAAACCTGTAAAAAGGATTTGGTAAAGTTGCACGTTCAGTTGACGGTGTTTGACCGAACTTTCGGTTCCTTAAACCATGGTGTCACCTAAACGTAATATCAAGTTTGATCCTGTAGCTATTGTTTGGTTTAGAGATATTTCGTTCACACACACACAA
>JAAEAF010011512.1:0-14098 GCA_011037195.1 Triatoma infestans | reverse complement strand
TTTTTTTTTTTTTTTGCGAGAGGGATGGGATTATATTTAGGCCAACATTTCTTCTACAATGTCTACAGAACTGTATTTGCTCTGTGCAAGGCCTATGTTATTACACTGTTCAACAAAATCATCCTGATGAATGGGCGAACGCCAGAAAACCGGCCGGTGATCATAAAATGAAGGAGGTGTGATGGATGCAAGAAACATAAAAATATATTTAATTTGAAAAAAATCAAAAATATCAAGAATATGAGACAATTCCTTGCAAAAAGACATTTCAGGTAGAAGACCATTATTGTCTTTTAGAATTCATGAACCTTGAATAGCATTGTACTACACCCCCTTCTTCTCACAGGGAAGGAATTGAACGAACAATTAGAAGACATTCCTTCAAGATAGTTTTGTTGTAGACACCGAGGAGAATACATCAGAACTGTGCCAATTTTAAGTTATAACATAAGAGTTTATTCCAACTAAATTCAGTAAATTAATTAATATTGCTGTGTTATTGAATAGCATTTACATAACATTACAGAATATATTTAATTTAATCTACCAGTGTTTTTTTTTTGGTTATTCTTTTTGGCTATTCTTTTTTGGTTTTCTTATCATATATACCTTTTGCCCTTTTGGTAAACCGCTCAGCAAACAGCACATCACCAAAAACATTTCACAGGCTATCACGGAAAATGTGACTGATGCTATAATAGTTGATTAGAAATAAAAATAGATTGCCAAAATTCGGAGTTTCTCAAGAAAAATCAGTAAACCGGAAGTGTGTGTGTGTGCTTTCTTTTAATGAAAAGTTTCTATCGTTTTGGTGATTTTTTTCTCCATAAACATGGTATACTAACTATAAAATTTTTTCAGTTACAATTTTATAATGTGTAAGTGAAAATTGTGTGAGTGTTTCATACCGGATTTTTTTTTTCATCTTCTTCTTCTAAAACATTTTAGTTCGGTAACAAACACAAGTATTATAAAATTTTTGACAAAAACGGAAGAAGTTTCCATTTCAAAAATAACCAAGATAAATTATATTTTTAGGTATTGAGAATAATTTCTAATTTTTTACTTTCTCTTACTCCTAGTGAGAGGAAGTATTGTAATCGTGTCAAATTTTCGATATCGAGTTTTACCGGAAATATCCGGTTGAGGTCCCATTGAGTCCAAAAAAGTGGTTGTTAGCGAGATCGAGTCGGTGTGTGTTGTGTTTGTGTGTGTTGGGTGTGTCTGTGTGTGTGTGTATGTATGTGAACAGCATAGCTCAAAAACGAAAAATCGTAGAAGTTCAAACTTGATATTACGTTTAGGTATCACCATGGGATCTGACGGTGCGTTATGTGTCAATATTCCTCAACCGGAAGTACCACTTTACTAGTTGTTTTTTTTACGTTTTGCAATTTTCTCAAAAATGGCTCCGAAGATTTTCTTTAAACTTGCTATATCAACTACACATACAAAGAGCTAAAACTTTTATTTGAAACATTTCTCCAGGAAAATTCATTTAAGGGCACTTCTGGGGGAGGGGTGGGGTTAGGTTTTCATCTTAACTGCTGTTTCAGTATATTAGACAATTTGTCATCTAAATAATGTTAATTAGAATTAAATATGCTGTTGAAATTCCGAGTTTGAAAGAAAATAGATAACCGGAAGTGCGTTGGATCCTTATTTTTTTTATCTAGGAAAAATTTACTGGAACGGTTTTTTTTTTTCTGGGAGCGTATGTTTTTACAAGTATGAATGAAACATGATTACTTAAGAAATTCAAATGAATTACAACGGTTTTTTGATTGAATAAGAAGAAAAGTACTATTTTATAAATTTTCCTCATTAATTACAGCTCTTGCTCGAACTGGCCCCACCATGACAGATGATTTCTGTGGTCGTAAGGTACAATTCGAGAAAAAAGATGTGTATGCATACGCTAATGGTGGGGAGGCACGTCGAGCAATCCATGGTGGGCAGCCAGATCTGACATAATGAGGAGTGAAAAATTTATAATAAAATAGTATTTTCCTTCGATTCAATCAAAAAAACGTTATAATATATTTGGAAATTATTTATAGGATTCCGTTTTCATTCATAAACTTGGTAAACTATCGCTTCAAAGAAAAAAAAAAACCGTTCAAGTAAATTTTTCTTACAAAAAAAATAGGAATCTATTTCTTAAATAAAAACCACACCTCCCTATTTGAAAAAATGAAGTTGGTGCCTGTATCTCGCTTCTGGAAGCACCAAAACAAATTTGCAAATTAATTTGGTATTTCTAACAAAAAAAACTACGGGGGTCACGTGTTTTTTTCTAGCTATCTTAGTTTCCGAGAAAAAGTCGTTATCCATATACCTTGGGACACCCTGTATGTGAGTTTGTGTGTGTGTGAGTGTGTATGTATTAACATAATATCTCAAAAAAAACAAAAGTCGCAGGAAGTCGCCCAAAAATTTGGTATTCCATGTTAAGTACTTACCACTGCATCAAACACGATGATTTCCGGGTAAAATACAATCAACAGGAAGTGCGACATTACTAAGAATGTAGTTTTCTTTCTTCAGTTTTTCGCGATTAATCGCTCGAACGATTATTCATTAAACTCCCTCCGTATCAAACTGATTTTTGGAGGGGTTTCAGGGGGGCGGGGATAGTATCTATCCTTCCTACCGCATTTTCTAGGCTGAAAGCTATTTCTATAATTATTGCGTCCGTTACATTACCTGGGTATCTTATATTTTCCTTGAGTCACTACAAACCATTACAGTTTTGTTTGCTCACCAATTGTTCCTGTTAGATTAGATTCTGAGAGGGGATTAGAACCGTAGAGTACTCTCTACAATTCTATTGTCTGTTTTATGAGGCTTTCGAGTCTGAAGACCGACTCCCTGGTGATCCTTGAAGGTTCTCACCAGTCAGTGCAATCTCTCAAGCTCTGTCTGTTTTATTAGACTTAGGAGTTCTGAGAGATACTCTTGGGTGAAGCTTGTAGGTGTCAGTTTTTCCTTGTCCAAAAGAAACAATCCTCAGCCATACAAGCATCTCACACTAACACAGTATGTAGAGTGCTGTTTTTTTCTTCTTTCTGACAAAATCTAGGCAGGCTTATCTGTTGTCCAGGCCCATGCGATAGATGCATGTGCTTGTTAAGTTTACAATGGCCAATAAGGAGTCCTACAGACATCCTTATTGAGTAATCCCGGCCTTGTTGGAGTAATTCTGCAGCAGTGTAAACCTGTGCGCAGTTAAGTATTAATAAACTTTTTAACCTGCCTCTGGACTGGAATTTTCTACCCACCATTCTTGTGATCGATTGGTGCAAAAAGTTTTTTGACTAAGGGGGGGGGGGTCCTAAAACTTGTATATATACAAATTAAAAAATCGCCGCTATCGTATTTTCCTCTTGTACGTGTAAGAGAATGTGTTTAGACTTGAGTATGAGTCCCTAAAAACCTACGTTTTGTAATGGTTTTCCGCAGGAGCTGAGAAAGAATAAGAGACATTTTCGTGTAGCATGCTCATTTTGTGGTCATCGACGGTTCGGGCTCTGTGCAAGTCTGTGTTATCACATTGTCTGACAAACGCATCCTGAAGATGGGCAAACGCGAGAAACCGGTCGATGACCACAAAATGAAGCAGGCTACCACGGAAAATGTCTCTGATGCATTAAGTTTTGTTTGCTCACCAATGCTCCTGTTAGATTAGATTCTGAGAGGGGATGAACAGTCCTATCGTCTGTTTAATTAGACTCCCTGGTGATCCTTGAAGGTCCCCCACCAGTCAGTGCAATCTCTCAAGCTCTTTCTGTTTTATTAAACTTAGGAGTTCTGAGAGGCACTCTTGGTTGAAGCTTGTAGGAGTCAGTTTTTCCTTCTCCAAAGAAGAAAACAATCTTCAGTCATACAAGCATCTCACACTAACACAGTACGTGCAGTGCTGTTTTATCTTCTTGCTGACATAATCTAGGCTAGCCTATCTGTTGTCAGGCCCATGAGATGCATCTACTTGTTAAGTCTACAGTGGCCAGTAAGGTGGCCCACAGACATTGGAGTAATTCTGTAGTGTAAGCCTGTGCGGAGTAACTATTAACAAACTTTTTCACCTGCACCTCTGGACTAGGATTTTTTTTTCACCATTCTTGTAATCGATCGTACACTCTATGCTGTGATAGCTGCATTCCTGAGGCACATTGCCGCAAAAAAGTGCAGGTCTAATGTGGGTTTCAATAAAACTATTGCGGGTCATTGCTATCATAACCTAAATGCACGGATACCCAAGCTAGAAAAACCTTATTTTGGCTACTAATTTCCATGAGTTTCCCCCCAAACAATTCCACACCAGTCTCGTACTGACCTGATACGAGCTAACTTCCCACAAAGCCGCCTAGCTATCTGAGTAAATGACGGCTCTGCTGCGTTATAATCCTCATCTTTTTATCTCAGTAGCACAGATAATTATTGTAATTAGCTCTGCCTGAAAGACTGTGGCTAGGTTACCTAGAATTACCGAAATGCCACGCCTAGCGTTAGCCCCGTACACACTGCATCGCATACACATCCCGTACCATATAGAATCGCTTAAAATTGCCGGTCCGTGCTGCCAAGCCCCTCTGTCCAATTATTAGAACTTTGAAAGGCTTGTAAAAGTTAATCTACAGTTCGCCCGCAAGGGGTATCCGTTGCATGCAGTTACTTGAGGAGTAGCCCACGGGTTATCACAGCTAAGTACTCCATGCACTTTGTCAGAACAGTGTATAATACACTTAAATTACACACACTCTACACTTGACAGACAAGGACAAACACAGTATAAAAACTAGGGTCTCCGTCCCTAGTTAATTGGAATAAGCCAAGGGAGAAGGGAGGGATTAGCTCAGTGGTAGCTCGCTGGACTAGCAACGCGGAGGTCCCGGGTTCCAATCCAGCATACTGCCCTTAGATTTTCTCTTCCTAGAAGCCTCTACAACTCACTGTACGGTGATGAGCAGTGCTGTCTATAGATCTTTCAGGTCGTAGTGCGATAATCCCCTACAACAATCTACAAGATGATCTAATCTACTGATTCTCTAACCAGTGACATCACTCTTCAATCAACTCACGACAACAACGTTATACTATTCACCCATTCATCACGATAAGAACTAACAATCATAGCTCTACGTTCGGTCATTTTATCCTCATTATCTTATCTCTCTTTACCCAATAAATCGTCCAGGATATAATTTGTGGGTGAAATGCCAGTTTGTGTGTTTATCAATTAACATTCTTCCATCAAATCCATTACTATAGAGATTAGGTTAGTGAACTAGACTTGGTATAAATTTTGTGTTCTAATCTTATTAAGTATCAATACTTATTTTATATATATATATATATAAAAGTGCACATAACGAAAAAGTTTCTAGGGGGCCAAATTTACAATTATGTTCAATAGAATTTTCGAATAGATAGAAGAAGATATAAGGTCATATGATGTTATATATATTTCTCAATAATAAAGCGATGGGCAAATATTTATGTTTAACTTAGGGCTTCATAATAACGGGTTTTATGGGTAGCAGTTTGTTGGACTCTGTTAACCGTGGGGAGGGGAGGGGTGGTGTGGAATGGTCTGTCGGGCAGATTATTCGTTAAACAAGCGGCTTCTTTAAGGATGGTGGTCTGCAGGAATATAGCTGAACAGAAGACAATGTTGCTTGTTCCTTTGTACTCAGCTAGAGTAGAGAAGGCGGCTGTAGGCTTTGTTATACCACCCCCCTCAGCAGTCTGGCCTCCCTCTAGCTACTATCAATTCAACAACCTTTTCGCCACTTGTCATCTTGAACTCAGTCACAATCCTATACCATTTCCCCTTCTTGCTAGATCTTTCAGTGGTTTATATTATGTTACCATGGTGTTCACTTTCAGTTAAATAAATATATTCCCTTCATTCATTTTTTTTTTTTTTTTTGCCATTCCATTCTATTATTTGTTCTTATTGTAGTTTTCATTTAGAAGATGTTATATATAAGGAAATTGAATCAAATTTAATTGTTTTAGAAACTAGATTAATCACAACAGATTACCAACGCAAGTATTATTATACTTGCGTTGGTAATAAGTACAGTGCCTATTATGTACCCTACTAAGACGGAAATTATTGTAAGAATTATTAAGATGTGGTCATGGAAGAAGATTAGTACAGCAATAATTATTGTAGCTGAGGTAAAGTAAGCTAAGAGTAAGCTAGAGTTAGTGTGAAACTAAGTCTCTGTACGAGTCTGTGTTGGCACACTGTCTGAAAAACGCATCCTAAAGATGGGCGAACGCCCGAAACCGGTCGATGACCACAAAATGAAGCAGGCTACCACGGAAAATGTCTCTGATGCTTTCCAGGCTCTGCGGAACCAACCACCACAACAAGTATTATTACTTTCCCAAGCAAGAGGAAGTATTCCGTTCTTATAAATTTACTTGAGTCCCCCCCTCCCCAACAAGTTTTTAAATTTGAAACTTTGTTTATAATGTTTAAATATAAATATTACAGATAGTGAAGTGGGGACAATTGTCAATCAACCAAAGAGTGGCAGGTAGAGAGAATGATTATTTACATTGTAGAAAGCTCAAATAATGAAGTGATGAAATGATAATGATTTACAGTAAACAGATTTGTTAAATATTGTCGAAAAGTTTGCAATGTTGGATAATATCTAGTATTTTATCCATCGTAGAGTGTATATTTCTGACCGGTTTTTGGATTTTCATCTATCGTCAGAGTAAATTTATCCAAATTCATGTAAAGAATTCACTTCAATGTATTGTTTCTATTACATTCACACTTGTTGGTTTATTAGTTTTGTATATATACAGCAAATTTACGAAGTTCGTATAAGAGAGTTTATTATTATTATTATTCGCAGAAGGGGAGGGCAAACCCTACGCTAAACCCTACGCTATCCAAAGCCTCCCAGGGCCCATATAGCTACCCCTAAAGAATAACAACCACTGGGACTAGAATGAAAATCCAGGCCCAGGTTTTAACCATCTAAGTTTCACCACAGACCGGACAAATCGGACCAAAACCTTAAAAGGACACAGCTTAAGATCCTCTACCGATATCCTATTCCGGCCGAAGGTCCTAAACCTAATCTCCTCACAACCCAAACAATTCGTCATCAGATGCATGGGTGTTTCCTCCTCAGTCTCACAAACTCTACCAAAGGGGTCAGGCACGAGTCCCATTATATAGAGATGTCTCCTTAAACCACAATGACCAGTGAGGAATCCAACCAGATGCCTGAGGGAGGTCCGTGAAAGACATCGGACCCCGCTACTCAAAGCTCCGTCCGGGCCCCCAATGAGCATTTTAGACTGCCGACAACCCACTGCACTCATCCATAAGGATGAGTGCTGTGATGTCATCCACGTCTGAAAGCCCGACAAACATGTGCCAGAAGACACACCAACAGCAGGCTCTGGACCAATGAAAGGGAGAGAGGCACCTAATTTGGCAAACCTATCCACCTCCTCATTCCCAAAGATTCCCATATGACCTGGAACCCAGACCAGAAGCACATCCTTTAATGAAGAAAGATCTTCCAGTCTTTTAGAACATTCCAACACCCTCTGGAAGTGAAGACACATGAATTAAGCGCCTTCAACGCAGCCTGGCTGTCCGAGCAGATACAAACACCTTTTAAATTAGTGTAACGCACCCTCTCATCCAAAATACAGCAAAGAATTGCATAAACCTCAGCCAGGAAAACGGTGGCCCACTCACCAGGAGGCGCTACCAAATGATCTCCCGTCTCAAAATAGACGGCAGCCCCAGACCTACCATCCATCCTGGAACCGTCCGTGTAGCATCGGAGATAGTTCTCCGGAATCACACCAGACGGACCCAGGGTTAACCAATCTTCCCTAGAAGGCAACCTAACCCTGTAGAAATGACCAAAGACAAAAGTCTTCAAATTCCTATCAGAAGGGAAACCTGTAATGGGAATCCTTAAAAGCATCTCACGATAAATGGTAGAATGACCATATCGCTTACCCTGCCAAAAACCTGCCTGTTTAATTCTATAATAGGCTTTCATTGCCTGGTTTTTCACTTCCACAAAGAGAGGTGGAATCCCTAACAAAGTCTCCATAGATGCGGTCGGTGTGGTCCGAAACGCACCAGTCACCGCCAGACAAGCCAAACGTTGGATTTCTTCCAACAGCTGCCTAGCGGATCGTGTTTCAATGCGACGCCACCACACCAAAGCCGCATATACCAATCTAGGTTTAATGACCATGCAATAAATCCAGAACATCATCTTGGGAGTGATCCCCCAATTTTTACCTACAACTCTTCGACATTGCCAAAAGGAGATTATCGCCTTTTGGTGTTGTGTCTTAACATGTTCCGACCAGTTCAATTTACTATCGAGAACTACTCCAAGGAACTTCACTGATTTGCCAACCTGTATGGAAGTACCTAACAGCCTAGGAGGTGTAAAACCTACTATATTCCTTCTATGAGTAAATAGAATTGCCTGGGTCTTAGTAGGATTAATAGAAAGACCCCTATCCTGTGACCAAATTCATGTAGAGAATTCACTTCAATGTATTGTTTCTATTACATTCACACTTGTTGGTTTATTAGTTTTGTATATATACAGCAAATTTACGAAGTTCGTATAAGAGAGTTTACTTCAACGTAATGTTTCTGTTACACTCCACACTTGTTGGTTGTATATATGTGGGATGGTTATAAGGTTATTTTACTATGTGTGTGTGTTATTTATTTTAGTAACACAACCTTATAATCTCTACACATACAATATACAACATAGAACATTACGTTGAAGTGAACTCTCTACACGAACTTGATAAATTTACTCTGACGATGGATGAAAATCCGAAACCGGTCAGAAACAATATAAATGTTATGGTGGTTGGTTCCGCAGAGCTGGAAAGCATCACAGACATTTTCCGTGGTAGCCTGCTTCATTTTGTGGTCATCATAAGATATTGTTTGTTAAAATAAATATTGGATGACCACAAAATGAAGCAGGCTACCACGGAAAATTTATTTGAAAAAATATAAATATGCATGCTACGACGGATAAAATACCAGATTTTATCCCAGCATTGCGGACCCAACCATATTTTCAACCTAGAAGACCATTTTATAAAAACCACTTTTCTTTTTGACTCAGACGTTTTTCTTTAAACTCCCACCGTATTAAATTGATTTTTTGGGGGGTTTCTAGGGGTACAGTATCTATCCTATCTGCCGCATATTCTAGACTGAAAGCTATTTCTATAATTATTGGATCCATTACATCACACCTGGGTATCTTATATTTTTGAAGTGCCATTCCTTGAATCATTACAAACCATTACAGTTTTGTTTGCTCACCAATGCTCCTGTTAGTTTAGATTCTGTGGGGGGGGGCTTGTCTATTGTGGTATCCACACACGTCACAGAGTACTCTCTACAGTCCTGTCATTAGTTTAATTAGACTTTGGAGTCTGAAGACAGACTCCCTGGTGATCTTTGAAGTCCCCCACCAGTCAGAGCAATCTCTCAAACTCTGTCTGTTTGATTAGACTTAAGAGTTCTGAGAGGCACTCTTGGTTGAAGCTTGTAGGTGTCAGTTTTTCCTTCTCCAAAGAAGAAAACAATCTTCAGTCATACAAGCATCTCACACTAACACAGTACGTGCAGTGCTGTTTTATCTTCTTGCTGACAAAATCTAGGCTAGCCTATCTGTTGTCAGGCCCATGAGATGCATCTACTTGTTAAGTCTACAGTGGCCAGTAACGGTGGCCCACAGACATTGGAGTAATTCTGTAGTGTAAGCCTGTGCGGAGTAACTATTAACAAACTTTTTCACCTGCACCTCTGGACTAGGATTTTTTGTTATCAGTTATCACACTGTCTGAAAAACGCATCCTGAAGATGGGCGAACGCCCGAAACCGGTCGATGACCACAAAATGAAGCAGGCTACCACGGAAAATGTCTCTGATGCATTACAGTTTTGTTTGCTCACCAATGCTCCTGTTAGATTAGATTCTGAGAGGGGATGAACAGTCCTATCGTCTGTTTAATTAGACTCCCTGGTGATCCTTGAAGGTCCCCCACCAGTCAGTGCAATCTCTCAAGCTCTTTCTGTTTTATTAAACTTAGGAGTTCTGAGAGGCACTCTTGGTTGAAGCTTGTAGGTGTCAGTTTTTCCTTCTCCAAAGAAGAAAACAATCTTCAGTCATACAAGCATCTCACACTAACACAGTACGTTGTTTTTTTTCTTCTTTCTGACAAAATCTAGGCAGGCTTATCTGTTGTCCAGGCCCATGCGATAGATGCATGTGCTTGTTAAGTTTACAATGGCCAATAAGGTGTCTTACAGACATCCTTATTGAGTAATCCCGGCTTTGTTGGAGTAATTCTGCAGCAGTGTAAACCTGTACGCAGTTAAGTATTAATAAACTTTTTCACCTGGACTGGAATTTTCTACCCACCATTTTTGTAATCGATTGGTGCAAAAAAGTGTTCTGACTCATTTTGGTGGGGGGAAACCATTAAAACTTGTATGTACCAATGCAAACGCGATATCGTATTTCCTCTTACTATATGTTGTTGTGAATTGTTCCGGAGAGCTGGAAAGCATCAGTGATATTTTCCATGGTAGCCTGGCTTCTTTTTGTGGTCATCAACCGGTTTCGGGCTGTAACGGAAAGAGTGAGAACACAGGCCCGACCGAGAGAAAAAAGGCCCTCTCTGGTACTGTCTCACTTAAGCAGGCTAGAGTGGGAGAACCTGTATATAAGCCAGTGAGAGATCTGGTAATCTATGTATCAGATTCAACCATATACATTGCATCGTGTCATATCTCTATTCTCACCTTTTATTCTATTAAAATCATTACAAGTCCAGTGCAGTTTGTGTAAACTTATAGCTATATTATAACAGTGTCTTCATATCTCGTATAATTAATCAATCGTAATTACACTCCTCATCAACTACATTATAGGCGTATGTCAAACAGTGTGATAACACAAAAAGAAGCATATAATATCACAAATAAATATCAGTTGATAATATCAAACAAAAATATCACTGATCTAAGAGAAATTATTGTTTAGTTTAGGGTGTGCTCTATCAATTACAACGTGTAAGTAGTGAGTATGGTGCTAGGTTGTGGGGAGTTGGAGATTATATATATATAAATAAAATAGTGTAGCTAGAAGTCGGAATTCTTTCGGATTCATGTTTACATATTTAAGACATGTTTATCTTTAGTATAATTATATTTTAGCCTGAAATAGGTAGACATGGTAAAAAAAAAAAAAAAAAAAATGAACATATAAAAATAATAACAATAATACTAAAGATATGGGCGCAGATTGTATTTGGTGTGGTTAAAGGGAAACGAACAGCCGACGGAAGGCTGTTATGTATGTTATGAGTGATCAGAGAAGCCGCTTCGACTCACATGTTTACACAGGGGCACACAGTTTCTCTCTCACTCTACACACACTTCAAGTTATATTTTAAGAAGCAATAATGAAAACAATCATACCACTTTACTTATACTTACTTACCAGTTGAGAATTTGTCAACACATCCTAGGCCGTGCCATGTTGTTTTTTTTTTTTTTTTTTTTTTTGTGTAGTTGTTATGTATGTGTTTCGCTTTCTTCTAGCTGGCCAGCCCCCCCCCCGCATCCTAAAAACCACCTTCACATAACACACCGTGGTATAACACCTTGCCCATATTTTTCCTTGACACTTGGACACTTTGCCACCCATTCCCATTGTTAAAATAAAAACAAAAAACAAATTAATAATATAATGAACGAATTCCCAAAGACATTGCTTCTTACTCCTGTTTGTACCATGAGGAAAATGTTTTCGTATCATTACGGACTTGCTGTATAATTTTGTAAATTGGATGTTGAGGTTCAGTCATAAACAAAGAACCTTTTGTTTTAAATTGGTACTGACCCCCCCCCGGTTTTTCGGCAAATTTAATTGCCTTCTTCAGGGTCTGTACTAGTTTTAATACAAATAAAAAATAAAAATAAAAAATAAAAAAACAACATAAAATATAAACTTAAAATAAATATTTTTAAATAAATATTTTTTTAAATAAACTATATAAATAAACTGTATAAAAGTATGATATATATAGCACATTTAAATTTATTTTAAACTATTGTTGTAGAACAGATCAATATTAAAACTAAATCACAACTATTGAAACTTTGACAATATGTGGCATATACGAGGTGTGTAAATTAAGTAATGAGACTGATTTTTTTATCTTTTTTTTATTCAAATAAAATTACAATTCAACAATCGTCCTCTTCAAAGTAACTACCTTGGGAAGCCACACAATGCTGTAGACGATTCTTCCATTCGTCATAGCAATGCTGGAACTCGGATACTGGAATAGACTTCAGTTGGTCGGTTACGGCTGTTTGAATATTCTCCAATGTTCCAAAATGACGTCCCTTGAGGTGATTTTTCAATTTGGGGAACAAAAAAAGTCACATGGACTCAAGTCGGGTGAATAAGGAGGAGCCACAGGAATGTTATTACTGGCCAAATACTCATTAATAGAAATCGCGGTGTGACACGGAGCATTGTCCTGATGCAACACCCACTTGTTTTTGATGTTTGGCCTCACACGCATGACTCTTTTTCGAAGTCTCTCAAGAACTTCTCGGTAAAAATGTTGGTTTACCATTTGGCATTGAGGCACAAATTCTTTGTGAACGATTCCTTGGCTATCAAAAAAGCAAATCAGCATGCATTTGATTTTTGACTTGCTCATTCTTGCTTTTTTTTGGCCTTGGAGAGGTTGAAGTGTGCCACTGCATGCTCTGACGCTTAGGTTCTGGGTCATACTCAAACACCCAAGACTCGTCTCCTGTAATAACACGTTCCAAAAAATTGGGATCGTTTTCAATTGCTCCCAAAAAGTCAAGGCTCCTTTCCTTTCTGATGTCTTTTTGCTCTTGTGAAAGATTTTTCGGAACCATTTTTGCACAAATTTTTCTCATCCCCAATTCATTAGTCAAAATTTGATGAACGGTTGTGTGAGTCAAATTCAACTCTTCGCCGATCATTCGGACTGTCAAACGGCGATCTGAACGCACGAGGCTCGTCTTCAATTGATTCCCTTCCTTCTGCGAACGACTTAAACCACCTAAAAACCTGTGGTCTCGACAAAACATTGTCTCCATAGGCCTGGCACAGTTTTTCAAACGTTTCCGTTGCACTGTGCTTAAGTCTGAAGCAAAACCTGATAGCACAACGTTGCTCGTAATTGATGTCACTTATTTTTAAAACGCACTGAAAAAAACCTTGCTCACAAAAAAAGTCACTACGGCCAGTGCAACAACTCTAGCATTTTCAAATTTGCACTGGACTTGTATCAGATGTTTATTTGCCCTACCACGCATGCCCCCCGTCTCCAGGGTTGCCAGATCGAACACTAGAAAATCAGTCTCATTACTTAATTTACACACCTCGTATAATAGTAAAGTATGGAAATAACTTAGGAAATATACTTACTACAAAAAATTTCAGTTAGAATTATTTACAAACTGTAGTTTAACCTGTGACATACCATCCACCAAGTGTTATGTGGACATTGGATGGATCAAGGTTTATAAAAAGCTAGGAGAGTGGATGGGAAAAACCGTGTCTTAATCTGTATATACTCGTAGTTTTGGAAATTCTAGGAGATTGTTATAACATAGGGATAGATTGTTGGTGTCTGTTCTAAAAATTGATAGATAATTTATGTTTTTTTAATATGTATCATTTCCAATATATTTCCTTTTTTCATTATTATTATTATTATTGTTGATGGAGAGAATTTTAGTGTTTTTCCATTGTCAAATTCATGTTTGTATTGTATGCAATGTTTCGTTAATGCTGTAGTCATGTCAGTCGGTTTTCTTTTTAGTTTTGTAGTAGTATATATAGGGTGACCAGAGTTATATGCTCCACCGACTATTTTTTTAAACGGCGGGAAATTTCGAAATAATAGAAAACACGTATTTAATCATTTTTAGTCTAGTTTATTTTCAGTGATTGAACCATTTTTTTATACCCCAATTTCCCGAGATACAGCATCCA